>JZKD02S1554881.1:174808-186928 GCA_000966675.3 Picea glauca
ATTTCTGTTGTTGCCATCAAAGACAACAATCATCAACACTGCCATTTCTGTTGTTGCCATCAAAGACAACAATCATCAACACGCATTCGTTGCTTGTTCAATATTTGCCAACAAAAAATGTATTGTTCCTTAACTGTGAAATAGAAAATATAAATAATTAAATGGGAAATGCTTGTCATTGATATCTGTCTCGTTATTCTTGTAAACAACCAAGCAATTTCCCGAAATGGATTTCTAAAGGAACTTACCTGCAACCTTGTGATATCTTCAAGAACTATTGTCGGGTCTTCGAGGAAGTTGGCTAATATTTCTAACCCGTTATCATGTTTTTTCTAGAAAATTCTTGTAGTCTTGTCCTCTGAACGTCAATGTTGGCTCCGACAATTTTAACATCTCACGGAAGGCCCGAGGTGACAAAGAAATAGGAGAATGGTTGTGTTGTGGAATAATTCTTTGGCCTGGAATATATCTTTTGGCGCACAGAGAGACCACCTCCTTACAGTCAAAAACCTCAGGGACGCATCCTACACGAGCAATCCCAGACGTCCAAATAACTTTGTTCTAGGTGGAATGGGATGAATAGTAAAATTATGCCCTGGACCACTAGAAGTTCTAGTACTAATGTCTGAAGATATTTACTGTATCTCCACAAAACTGTTGTCAACCTGCTTCCATAAGTCTACGAGAAAATTTGTTTGCTCTAGACGATGGATGGAATGAAAAGTTGGAAGGGATAATATAATCCTGCGCAAATCTCAGTCCAAAGTGTGTGAATGGGATATTTCCTCGAGAATTTCATTCATTAATGACAATTTCGACGGTTGTTGCATGATGCGTTGTTAACATTAAACACTAGTAATCTCATACATATAAATCCGAACATGGCAGATATTGCAATGAGCGATTAAGCATTGTAGATTTCTTAAGCGGGCCAACACGATGACGCGTGTTCAATATGAACAATCGGAAGGGACAAAATAACTCTTTGCACATCTTGGTTTAATGCATAATAATGGGAGATCTCCTCGAGCATTTCGTGCATTAATGACAATGTTGACGGTTCCTGCATGGTTAGTTGTTAGCATGAAAGCTTTCTAATTGCGTAGTAAGAAAGTACAGAGGTCGCAACCACGGGAAAAACAAATTCAAAATAGGGTTACAAGGTAAAATCATTGAAGGTGAGGGCACGAGGGCCAAATTGTATGTCTCGGAACTTTTTGAGTGCAATACGACTAACAACGAAGAGGGTATGGCAGGACAGTCCAGAGGGAAATTTTTATATGACTAGTAAGAGCATAACTAATGTATATCAGGAAGGACAGGAATTTAGTGTGGATGGAAGACAGTGAGAGATACTTTGAAACATTTGCGAGCTATGGCAGAGTGAAGCTTGCGAGTTCGACGAGTCCGCACTGGAATTGTAGACATGGAAGTTTTGAGTGCAAGATGTACACGATGCAACAAGAAGCAGAGTTCGAAACTGCCAAGCCAACAACTGTGGCCATAAAATTGGATGAGTATGGCCATAGATGGAGAAAAATATATCTCAACCCACCAACACTGGAACCCGCGACCATAGAAAGGTGGCTACGTATATAACCAGAAAGCGATAATACAAGGAAAGAAGACAAGGGTAAAAGGACCAAGGAGTCCATGGTGGAATTGTAAATCATGGAAATTTTGAGTGTAATATGTATATCATGGAACAAGAAGTAGCGGAGTTCGAATGTGCCAACCTAAAACAATGACTAAGAAATGGATATTTCGTGAACCTGTGAACAGGAGAATCCAAAAAAGGGTCAGAAGGTCTCCCCAGAAGATGTGAGGCCCCGACGGTCAAATTGTATCGTTCGGAACATTTGAATGCATAATCTATAACACGAAAGATGGGACGACATCGGAACCTAGTAGTGAATTTATATATTGTGGAGGGTTGGATGTGAACCGTTTCGTATCAATATTTGCAGTTGCCACTAGAAAGAGTCACTAGTAAGACCACAACCAATGTATATTAGGAAGGACAAGAAGTTAGTTGGGATGGAAGACAACCACAGATACTAGAAACATTTGTGAACCGTGGTAGAGTGAAGCTTGTGAATTTGATTCCATGGTAGAATTATAGATCATGGAAGTTTTGAGTGCAATATGTACATCACGAAACTAGAAGCATAGTTCGAAACCGCCAACCCGACAACCACGGCCGTAAAATTGGGTATGGAAACCAACAACGATGGGTCGGATTCGTCGTGTCATTATATAGATGGAGATAAATAGATGTCAACCCACGAACGTTGGACTCTACGACGATAGAAAAGCGACTAAGTATATAACCAGAGAGGCATAATACACAGGAAGAAGAAAAGGGAAAAAGGACTAAGGATTATGTGGTGGAATTGTAGGTCACAGAAATTTTGAGTAGAAGATGTGAACCCAATAGTCAATTTGTATTTTGGATTGTGGGTTCTCGGGCTGGTGGGTTCAAAATTGGGCATCTGATGTTCCATGCCCTACAAATAACACCCACAGTTCCATGATATACAAATTGACAAGCGAAGTTGGGGACTCTAGATATAAAAATTGACAAGCGGAGTTGCAAACATTTCTCTGGAAATTACATGAACATTTAAAAGCATACAATAGAATAGTAATAACATCTGTTACATGGGTTCATGGAGAAAAACACAAAAAAACACCATTCCCAAATTAGTTTGCTTTAAAACAAAGGCTTTTCTTGGAACATGAAGCAGAGTTTGAAACCGCCAACCCAGCAACCGCGGCCGTAAAATTGGCTTGGTATGGAAAGCAACAGCGGTCGGTCGGCTTCGTGGTGACATTATATAGATGGAAATAAAGATATGTTAGGCCACCAACATTGGAACCCGCGATGATAGAAAGGTGACTAAGTATATAACCAAAGAGCCATAATACACAGGAAGAAGAAAAGGGAAAAAGGACTAAGGAGTCCGCGGTCGAATTGCAGATCACGGAAATTTTAAGTAGAAGATGTGAACCCGGTAGTCAATTTTTATATTGCAAAGGGCCGGATGCCAACTGTTTCGTACCATTGTGTTCATTTGTCACTAGTAAGAGCACAACCAATCTATATTAGGAACGAGAGGAAGTTAGTGAATATGGAAGGAAACAACAGATACTTTGAAACATTTGTGAACCGTGGTAAAACGAAGCTTCGTGCCAACCCGAAACAGTATCCAAGAGTTGGACATTTCATGAACCTGACAACAGGAGGATGAAAAATAGGCTGACAAAGTCTCCGCAGAAGATGCCAGGCCCCAAGGTTCCAATTGTATTGCTCCAAACATTTGAATGCATAATCTGTAACAAGGAAGAGCGGACGATGTGGGAATCCGGTAGTGAATTTGTATATTGTGGAAGGTGTGATGCCAACAATTTTGTACCTCTCTGTCTAGTTGTCACCGCTGAGAGCTAATTTAGTATTGAAAAAAAAATAGATATTGTTAGATACTTGACAGGGATTTCCATTCGTAAACAATGGCAATCTCCACCCCGCCAGCCCTGGACTCCGTGTGTCAATTTGTATATCACGAAACTGGGAGCGTTGTTTGGAGGACACAGAATAATAGAAATGCAATGTTCAATCAGGCAGTCTCCAGGTCTGCTTGTCAATTTTTATATCGTGAAATTTTGGGTGCTATTTGCAGGGCACGAAATAATGGAGGCCCAATTTTGAGCCCGCCCGCCCGAGAACCTGCGATCCAAAATGTGGCTACGTATGGAATGTGCAATCCGTACATGCTCAATAAAATATCATGTCCATACTTTATAGTTCCATAATACACGGGAAGAAAAAAAGGGAAAAAGGACGAAGGAGTCCATAGTGTTATTGTAGATCACGCAAATTTTGAGTGGAAGATGTATATCACAGAAGGACGCGAAGTTGTTGGGGATGGAAAGCAGCAACAGATACTTTGAACGAAGTCAATGTATACAAGGAACCTACAGTGTAATTGTATATCATGGATGTTTTGAGTGCAAGATGTATATAACGGAACGATAAACAACCGTGTTCGTAACCGCCCACCCCGTAGCAGCGGCCATAAAATTGCCTAAGTATGGAAAGGAACATCGA
Source organism: Picea glauca (assembly GCA_000966675.3). Classification (NCBI taxonomy): domain Eukaryota; kingdom Viridiplantae; phylum Streptophyta; class Pinopsida; order Pinales; family Pinaceae; genus Picea; species Picea glauca. Next base: position 178,917 of record JZKD02S1554881.1, read on the forward strand.
TTGGTTGGATCCGTCTTGTGAGGATATGGATGGAGATGAAGACATGTCATCCCGCCAACTCTGTAACTAGATACAATGGAAAGGCGACTAAGTATATATCCAGAAAGCGATAACCAGCGGGAAGAAGAAAAGGCCAATTCGTATGCGCCAACCCGACAACCATGGCCATAAAATTGCCTAGGTGTGCAAAGGAATAGTGGTCGATCGGATTCGTCATGTGAAGATACAAATGGAAATGAATATATTCCATCCCGTGAACCCTACAAGCACCCATCATACAAAGACGACTAAGTATAAAACCAGAAAGACATAATGAATGAGAGAAGGAAAAGGGGAAAAGGGATAAGTATCTGACAATCGAAAAACCTTTTTTTTCCGTTTATTAATGGAAATGTTTTCAAACCCCTGCTAGGTTCTCACTAGTAAAAGCATAAACTGCAGATCACTAAAGTTCTTTGGCTGCAAGATGTATATGACGAAACATGGGACATATTGGTGGGTATCGCGAACCCAGGGCCTGGTGGCCAGATAACAACCTAAGTATTGGTCAAGAGAAAGGTTTGATATCTATTTCAATAGTATTCATGCTAATATGTATTAATGGAGAAAGTTTTCATATTTATCTCAATAGTATTCATACTAATATATATTAATGGATTGTTTCTATTTCAAATGCAAATGATCTCCCAATTTGCAGGATGCTCTTCGGTTCGCAAATTTCGTTCAAACCACAAAAAATTTTTACTGTAACATGTACATAGTGCAACAAGAAACATGAATTTGCATTGTGGTTTCAACAAGATAAACTCCTTATCATCTATTCATCTTGTATTTCTTGCAATGACATGAGCAAACATCGACTCTCCATAAACATCAATATATAAATTGAATTAAATGTAATGAAAATTTGGTGTGATTTAAGTAATTAAGACAACTTCAATTGTCCCTTTATTAATGCCAAGATTTTCAAACGCCTAGTGAGTTATCAGTAGTTAAAGCATAAATTACAGAGCACCGAAGCTCTTGGATGCACAAACATAATTGCTTAAGCTTTGCAAAAGAGGAAATTTTTGTATTTATTCCAATAGTATTGATATTAGTATATATGCACGGATATAATAAAATAGAAGAAGTTGCCTTATTTTAACTCATTAATTCATTCTATTTACGGGACCTGAAGAATGGAAACAAGACAACTCCAATTTATTTCTTTAAATACAGGACCGACGCCACATAAGTATGGCTTATGAAAAATTATTCTTAAATGTAAAATGTAAGCAACAAACAGAGCAGGCTTTATTTAAATTAAAGTAGTGGGAAATAGAAATAAAAGCTTGATGTCCATGTTTAACAACACAGGGGAAGAAGGCACAAAATAAAATTAAAGCAAATACCAGAGATTGGAAAATACTATTAAAAAATAAAGCGGAATTATTCTATATCCAAATAAGATGGGTTACAAAATACAACTGAGGCTATTTGCCACAACGATTGTGATTTCGCCTGCTGCGAACCAATAAAAAATGTGTACATTGATGAAAATTCTTCACAGTTCTCTTGACGTCCAACCCCTTTATTCGTAAAAAACGAGTTCAATATCAATTTCGAGTTTTCTACTTAATCGTTGTTGCCAACTACATCTATCCCCGTTTTTTGAACACCTTGTCTCTTCCAGATATGGCCTGCTTTCAATCGCTGGTTATTCAACATTCCATTCTTTGTCAAGTAGTAATTTTCCTCTACCGTCGAAAACTTGGGGTTCAAGGTGATTTCCTTGCACTGTTCCTGACCCTTGACATCTGAGACAACTTAGAAATGTGATTCAGGTCTATTTCAAAGTGGAGGAAGTCGTTTTATGTCACCATAGCTATGGAAGGGGAAAAGGATTCAAGTATGTTGTGACTGGTATTATCCTTGTATTCGATCATCTGACTGGTATTTCCCTTATTCCTCTGTTCCACCTTACTTTTCATCTTGTCTTCCCAAGCCTTTTGGAAAATCGGCTTTCCCCTTTGTTGCTCATAAAGACACTTAGCACGCATTATGGTTTATTCCAATGTCTTAGGGTCATGATATTGTATCATGTCACTAATAAAAGAGGAAAACCCACTCAAATATATATGAATATTCACTTGTCATCCTTGATAAAATGCACATAATTTAGCAATTCTAAAAATCTTCTTTCGTACTCGTCAATTGTCATGCTCCCAACCTTGAGTTCAAAGAACTCCTTCATTCTCCTGTCATAGTACCACTTGGTTAAATATTTATTTTGTAAATACCTCTTGAACTCCCTCCAAGTCACTTTATTCTCATGAATGTGTTTCACTTGCACATATTGATCCCACCACATTGATGCCTTTCCCTTTAACTAATAGATAGAAATTCTCCCTTCTGCATGCGTAGAATAGTTATGCAACTAGAAGTATTTCCCCATACCCAACAACCAGGTCTCTGTATATTCATCCTTATTGTGTTCACCATCAAAGGTAGGAGTCTTGATCTTATTCATTTCTCCTTGAAGCTCATCCACCCCAGTCCTTATTTTATGCTTTCTGAAAAGAGATGGACTTGAGCTATTGCACGCTTTCCTGAAAGAATGCTTACCAACACCTCTTTCTTCTCTTCTTTTCTCATCATGAGACTTGTAACTTCTTGACCTACTTGCCTCTATCTCCTTGTCCATTTTATTTTCTATTATATCCAGGGTATGCATCAATTTGGCATTGAAGTCATCTTGTTGCACCTTATCTCTCATAAGCCTTTCGTTATCAACCTTATAGTTCTAGACATATTTCTGCAGTACTTATACAACTTATACTAAGTTCATGCACTCCCCCTTGGATTCTGTACCATCATCACCCAAACTGACATACAAATCCCCAAATTCATCATCAGGAATATAATTCCTCTATGCATCTTCCATGCTTTTAACCTTTTGAATTGACTCTATCTTGCTCTAATCGTTGATAATTCTGCAAAAATTTGCAGGAAATTAAAATTTGTTAGATAATTTCAAGAAACAACTACATGAAAACTTTGCACCATTTTGTCATAATCCTTTCCTTGAATTTCTTGGATGACTTTAACATCCAAAACTCTAGTGCGCACACACGTGCATCACTATCTTTACATGCATTACAATTCTATATGGCACACCATTGGTTTTCGTGTAAAAGAAACTTTGCATTGCGTGGCACCCAATTCTTAGTGTACACATCTATTGGAAACCACTCCACAACATCTAGTCTCTCTCCCATAGAGACTTCTCATGGTCTTCCAACCCGAATCCTCGACAATAGAATTGTACTTATGGCCCCACAACTCCCTACAAACTTCTCTGATCAGATACAGTAATAATCATATTTTCCATACAGTCTGACCCCCTTTTGCTCATGAGAGTTTACCACATGAATAATAATCGTAATTCCCCCCAAAATACACTAATACCAACAATATATATTGCATGCCTTCCACTTGACACTTGTCACCTCCAAAAGCATCTTTAAGCCACTTGGTGACTTGTTCCCTACCCTCAGGAACTTAGGATAAGAATAATAATATATTTGGCATTACACTTTTCCTGGAAATATTATAAAAAATTTCCTAAGACATACGACTCACCTCCCTTTTTCCAGTGGAGTAGTCCCCCCATCTCTTTTCGTCTAGGTGAGCCAGCATGCAACGATACAATATTATATTAATATTCATGATTGTATTTACATGGATAGGTGCGTTGGCCTATCTACATCCAAGTTCACTAGCCTCATAATCACACAGGCTCTTCAGCCTCAAAACATAAACATTCATTTGTGTGCACTAACCCAAGTGCATGAAACATAGTTCCATGTGCACACTTGCCCAGGTGCATGCAACACATAGACTATGTGCACCTTATCTTTGTAAACACTTCTCCTCGCACTACTTTGGTGCGCGCAACACCAAAATCCAGTTGTGAATGGCTCACCAGCCTATATGTACATTACATTTACACTTAGTACCAATCGGCTCACCAGCCTATATGTATAATTACAAAGGGTTCCAAACCAGGGACACTACAAGTATTGTTGCAAACAAAATCTTAAAATCAACCCTCAAATCGAGAAGAGGTGCTACCAATAAGAACATTTTTCCATACCTAAAATTGTAATAGTTTCGAAACCATTGCCCAAAAAAAATGGTATCATTACAAATAAAACCATAAAAAGGGAAAAAAAACTAACCAAAAAAAACACAAAAATAGAGGGGGAAACCACATTTTTTTTAATTTAAATAATTGTCTTAAAATTAATTAGAAAATGATGGAGAACTTTTTATTTAAAAAAAAAATTGCACCCACTCTTCCCTCAACCTCATTTAAAATCATAATAATTGAAGAAACAAATTAATAGAGAGAGAGAGAGATAATAAATAAAATACAAAAAATTTAAAAATAAATAAAAATTAAAAGGCCACACACCAAAAAATTAAAAACCAAAAAAGAAAGCAACCAAAAAATAAAAACAAATGAGGGGGGGATTCCCATTTTTAAAATGTTTTTCTTATTTAATAGAAACAACTAACTTTTGTATTAAAAGATGGTTGTGGTCAAACCAAACAGCAAGATAATACATAATAGAAGGAAAATGATCAAAGCATGTAGTTCAAAATGTCCAGAAATACCAAAATTTTCACCCAAAAATTATTCTAACTAGCCTACCCCTACCTTATTCATATATACTTAGCATGTATATTTCCTAATATATTGGTTTGACAAAAAAAAGACCTATTGAAACATGATTAATGCTAAAAATTACATAGAATTTGGCCGACTAGGGACTTCTTCTTTGGGGCCAACCTAGAAGTTCAAGCCTTTCTCAACTTGACCCATATCCACAGCATCCAAGTCACTTGTGTTGGTCTCTTCTATAAATTCATTTGCTGACATGAATGGGCATTGTATAACTAGAACCTCTCTTTTACCTAGGATGACCACAGCATGAAGATGTTCCCATAAAGATAATGGATGAGACTGCAGAGGGCTACATGGTAGTCATTGGAATATCGAAATACGTTGCAATTTTAAAGACCAATGAATAGAGAGAACCCATTTTATCTTCCATTTCCTTGTATTTCCTCTTGTGAATGTCCATAAAAAAAATCACAAATTCATTCTCCCTTTATTTGAATTCAATCATCTAAAGAGAAGATTCAATGGCATGTTGATCTCAAAATTAGGTTTCCATGATTTCCATGTATTCCCAATCTTCTTTTCACCTTGCCCATTCTCAAGAATATATTTTCGACTCACGTTTAGCCCCTTATACCTAACATTTAGACCTTTTAATTCATCTTTGAACTTTTGCTAATTCATGCAACATGCAATGCTTGGAGCGATAATGGAGGATAGACATAGATACTCCAATTTCACCACCAAGATGAGCTTATTATTCTGCAATCAACAACCTGCAATACATACCCAATACCCAATTTATTTCACCAATTTATTCTCCCACAAAACACCTAGTGGAACAATTATAACCAGCTAAAGCAATGAATTTTGGAAATAAATAAATAATTAAAACAATGAATCAAACCTCCAAGAATAAATCAATTAATCCACATGTGATAACCTTTTAAAACTATGGATTGGTAATAAACCCCATCGTTAGAAAGAATGAATAACAAAATACAATACTATGTGAGGGATTTAACTCCCATTTCATTCCTACATGCCTGAAAGTGCAACTTGAAGTATTCATGGATGATTTGAGGTTATATTGTGGGAGGGGGGTCATCACTAGTTCCCCCCATTTACATGCAACATTCCTTCTACTAGTTCAACCCCCATATTGACTTTTTATTGACTTTTGCATCAGTAATTGAATTGTGGATTCCAAAGGATCTAACAGAACTCAAATTTTTAAAAATATTTTGTCAAAGCTTAAGCTGTGTGGATTATTAAAAAATTATGAGCATGGAGAGAGAAGCTAGACAAACGCATGCACAGATATTTTTTCCCTGGAAACTCTTCATCAAGAAACTTGTCCACAAAGATACATCTTCATTAACCTTGGCCAATCTAGCCAAGCTAACCAAAGAAAAAGATTCTTAAGGCATCTTACAATAAAGTACATCAAGTCTTTAAATAGATTTCATCACATAAAATACCATGGGTGAATAACATAGGCCACTCAATATTATGGGTTTATATGGGTCCATAAACTACCTTATGGTAAACCCATTAATAACCAAATCAAGGCTAACCCAAATACTCTTGACCAAGTGAATATTAACTTATCATTAGACCCTTTAAACTTGACTTGGTACCAACACCTACCCCCCTCCTAGTTTATAACTGGGTATCCAAGATTACAATATGGCCTTATAATTATATCACCTATGGTCTTACAACTATATGCCTATTTACATGTGATTTATTAATATCTTCCACCCACTAACCTCCATGTGCTTTAGCTAATGCTTCCTTGGGGTGTCTTTTCAATAGTAATCTAACCATGTTCATTTGTAGAGATACCCTCCATTGCTCATATTCACTCAATCATATGCATATGCTCGAAATGTCATTAGATTGTCATCCCCAAAACAATTTAAAAAATTGAACACTGCATCAATCCATCACATCCAAGACTCCTACTCAGAACCATCCCACTAATTGAAAACATTTTTACTGAGTCCAAAATGAAACAGCCTTCCAACCAAAATATATGCATCATCACATTGACCCTTTTAGTGGCTTTATACAACCTCTTCGAATCCACAAGAATACACCTAATTCACGTCTATGCACAAGCATATAGTGCACTAATCAATTTTCTCACACCGGTGGCAAAACAATAAATGGAAACAACATGAGAACAAGGGATGTTGTGTCGACTTATTCAATGGATTTATGCAACCCAAACACCAAAAAATATGGCAACATGTCAACAAATTCAATCTATGCACATCGTTCCAATATGTGCATAGATCACTATAGTAACCATGGTGGATTCATTGTGGGTGAAATAAAATCGGTAACCATTGTGTGGGTCTTGGGGTCATTCATATTTTCTTGTTCTACATGCATAAGATATTTTTTCCCTGGAAACTCTTCATCTGGAAAACTAACCAAAAAGATATATCTTCACTAACCTTTGGCTAACCTATCATTGTAAACGTATATTGTAATTTCATTGTAAATCTGGACCATTCATTATAAGGTCACAGATCTGACAGTAGAAGTTATGTTAGGGTTTTTTTCCCTAGAAGGCAACCCTCTTTTATGAGGGAAATATATTATGGCTATGTATCATTGTGAATATTCTATTCTAAGTGAGGATACTGTGAGAGAAAGAAGAGGAAGTTACAGCGGGTGTGTTGTAGGTTGTATCCCTTCATTTGCTAGATAATAATAAAGGAAGGACCTGGAAATTTATTTGGTGGACGTAGCCCACACTGGGTGAACCACGTATATCTGTGTCTCTATTTTATTGTGTATCTTCTATTTTTTATTTCCGCATTTGTTTTATTTTATTGCTTTGCGATCATGTTTTCCTAACAACTGGTATCAAAGCAAAAGGTAACTCACAGGAAAAGAGGGTTCATGGTTCGAGTGGGAGAAATGGTGGAAGATGGAAAGTTTAGGGTTGAGAAATTTAATGACCAAAAATACCAGTTATGGAAGATGCAGATGGAAGATTATTTATATCAAAAGGATCTATTCCTACCATTGGGTGGAATAGAAAAGAATTCGATGGCCATGAAGGACGAATAATGGGAGGTTCTTGATAGAAAGGCATTAGGAACGATACGATTGAGCCTGGCAGCATCGGTGGCTTTCAATATTTTGAAAGAAAAGACAATAAAGGAGTTGATGGATGCATTGGCTAAACTGTATGAAAAACCCTTGGCATCCAATAAGGTATTTCTAATTAAGAGATTATTTAATATGAAGATGTCAGAAGGTGGGTCTGTTGTAGATCATTTAAATGAATTTAATACAGTTACTAATCAACTAAGTTCTGTAAAAG
>JZKD02S1554882.1:0-10391 GCA_000966675.3 Picea glauca
TTATGGATTCTATCTCCAAGCCATTGAGAATGTATTGTGACAATTCAGCTGTTGTTTTTATGGCTAAAAACAACAAAAGTGGGAGTCGAAATAAACACATCGACATTAAATATTTAGCCATAAGGGAACGTGTTAAAGAAAATAAAGTGGTCATTGAACACGTTAGCACTGAGTTAATGATCGTTGATCCTTTGACTAAGGGCATGCCACCGTTTAAATTCAAGGAGCATGTAATGAATATGGGACTTGGTTCCATTATGTAGTTTCTCATTGTATGGACAATGTTATTTTAATGAAATTCTTAATTATTGTGATGTTTTCCTCATATTTATGTGCACCTTAATTTGATTTGAGAGAATTCATCTGTGTAGGACCAAGAATAAACATAAGGTTTATTCATTAAAAAATTGTTGCCACATAAATTATAAAAGAAATAAATACATAGTAATACATGGAAGATAATACTCGTCATAAGAGGACTTATTGCCATGATTCATGTATCTATTACTTAATACAAATTATCAATAGGTTTTAAGATGAGACATTAAGATTGGAAGTATGGACCAAGTGGGAGAATGTAAGCTCCCGTAACCGTATTGAACTGCCGGAGCTCATTTGAAAACCAACCAACCGGAACCATCTGTCGTTGGCTCATTCGACCAACCAGAACCCTATTCGAACCACCGACAGCTCATTCGGAAACCAACCTGAACCGTTTTTTTGTTGGGAGCTTCTGGAATGGTCCATTACTGCATCTACAGTTCTCTACCTAGATATGTGGAATAGTTAACAGTTAGCCAACAGAAGCTTGATGGAAGCTTGGCTATAAAGACTTCGTTTTGGTCCCCAAGCTTGCTTAATTCAATCAATTTCCTTCAGTCTTATGCCATCAATCAGAGTGAGCAGAGCTTGGAAGTGCCATACGGAAAGCAAAAATTATGTGGAATTGGGAAAACTTCTACAGCAATTAGTCAAACTCAAGCAGCATCAATGACCGGAGGTATGATCCATTTGGCATCTATATTTCGATTCTTTTGAAGAGTTTTATTCTGCATATTTTAGAATCGAGTTAAAACTAACATTATTCTCATGTCTACGTGGTTGGGGATTTCCTTGGACTGCTCCAAAACAACTTCATCACTGCTATAAAGTAATGTTGCTTGATTCTCTTCAAGTTTCAGATCAAAACTGTAACTCCCCTCTTTCTTTGAAATGTTTATTCTCAATGATTCTTCCAGGGCGAAATTTCTTTGCTCGAGATCATCCACTCGGAGCTTCAATTCACTCATATACTTGAAGGTATTTGCGAGAACTGAATATTTATCTCTCTCTCACAAATCTTATCCTTAGATATGATAGCCATCATAAATAGAAATTAAAAAAAAAAACAAAAAAAAAAAAACAATAAAGGCCTAGTGCTCACTATTCTAATATTTAGTGCACCAAGAGAGGCATTCTAAGGTTGGATAGTAGATGCCATAAGATTTGGAGATTTGGTTCTTCAGGAATTTGATAAATCATCTATACATAAGATGCATCTGTGCTAGTGATTTAAAAAAAAATTAGTGCAGACAATTGAAAAATGATAATACCTTGGAATTATAAGGTAGGAGAGAGTGCAGTAACGAGAAATGATGTTTGAGCTTGACTCTGATCCTGTTACGCTCAGCAATCATATGGTGAAAGGTAGCCTTGTTATGAAGAGAGACATCGAACTCATGTTGTTCTTGGAGATTGGCAGCTTGATTTAACTTCTCCGCCTCGATTTTTCTGAGAAACTTGAAGCATCTTTTTATTAGATTTTCTCTGCCATTTTTAACATAGACAGAGTGGGTATTAGGTCTTAAGTATGAGCCGAATGCACTCTGTATGTACAACATGCTACTCTGGGTGGTAGAAAAACTGACACACCACTGATCTTCACAGATACGCCACTGATCATACTGTCTATACTACGGTGCACACACAGATACACCATTGTCTAATAGCATTCTAAAATTTTCACAAACTGTCTATTTCCATTTCTATGAATCTTTTTCTCTTGTATGAATTATGGAAAAAAAAAATCATAAATGAAATAGTTGAATATGTTCAGTAGTGACATTATGGATGTTGTGAAAATCGCCACAAGATTGAGGGTTGCCGTTTAATGCACAAAAATAGGACCGTTGCAGTCCTTGAAGGTGAAGAGCCACTACAACAAGGCTAGGATAATGGTTGCGTAAAAATTACGAACAAACAAACTTGAAATGTAATCTCCAACTCAATTGAGAAGCTAGAAATTTTATCTAAATCCACTCTTTACTTGTAGAGAGAACTCTATGTGCTAGTCATATAAACAACCTGATCATAAATAGGCAATTATCAATCACGAGGAACTAGTGATTAATGTCTTAGGCCCCTTCTTTCTTTAGAAGATAGAAAATGACCACTAATAAAAAAATAAGGAAATGTGACAGTAAGTGATGTGCATGACAAAATCAGTTGTGTGTGCCTTTTGGCGGCTTCCTAAAAAATTCCTTATGGGAATGGACCTCCAAATTTGTCAAAGGGGGTAAAACAACCAAGTTTAGTTAGCCTTTTTCTATGTATGACAATTTCAAGCCCTAGCATGCTATGGACAAAATTCTCCTAGGCTGGAAGTTAAAGCATATTGAGAGTTTGATTATCGATTGGACAAATCACCTTCTTGTCATAAAAGTGCCCCTCAATGAGAACTTAACCGAGAGATGTCAAAGTAGGAACAAGCCTGGAAGGGCGGTGCTCTGAACCCAAATACAAAATGGCGTTATGATTGAAATCTGATATGAATGTTGTTATTATGAACCAACCTGATAATTGCCAGTAAACCGATTGGGAAATATTGTTGTTATAACTGAAGAAAGAAATCTGAACTAAAAATCAGAGGTCTTACATTTGAAACTAAAATATAAGCTTTTCTAAACTGAAACTGGAAACTGAATTTTCTAAACAGGAAATCTGAACATCAACCATGAGAACAATACTGAAAACTGGAAAATAGACTTATAGTGTCACTTTTTAATATTTATTATTTGAGGCAATTGCACAAGATAAAGTAACTTTCCTGAGGAGGTACAGGTGCCAACAACTTTCCTGAAGAGGTATAGTTTCCGACTCAGGATTAGGTCTCCAAGGTAGTTTGAACTTTGGGCACTGCACTTGACCAGGGAATTCGTCTCCTATAAACTACTGGTAGAAAGAATGCCCCAAAAAACTCCTTCTACCTTGGTACTAGCATTTAAATATATTGTTATTCTTCCAAGATTGGATGAGATAACAATAGGAGAAGATAAGAAGAATTCTAAATATAGTACCAGATGAGATAAAATAAGGTAAAATACTATTTTGGAGAAGATAAGAATGGTAATCTAAGAAGAGAGGAGAATCCAAATTTAGATAAGATAATGGAATCCTGAGAGAAGATAAGAAATAATATTCTCAGTTGTGGAAGATCATGCCTCGAGAACAATGCCACCTCCTTGAATTGCTTTGCCCTAAAGCAATTGTAGAGATGGATGTTGAAAGATTTCCGGTCCTTACCATGTTGTCGCTTCTGTTCGTATATCTTTACATTGGATAAGGTTACAATATTTTGCTCCCTAATTTATTCTCTCTAGTGGCCAAAATGTATTCATGGATTATAATGACATTCCCTTCATCGTTTAAAGGTGTTAAGGTGTTTTAGATTTGGACCCTTTTGCCTACTACTTTCTTTAAACATGAAACATGGAATGTATGATTGATGTGGGTATCTGCTGGAAACTCAAGAGTATATGCAATATGTCCTATTCTTTCTAGTCCTTTATAAGGCCTATAGCACCTTGGTGCAAGTTTCTATCCTATCTTCCCTTTAAGGAATCTCTGCCGATATGGCTGCAATCTCAAGAAAACCCAATCACCAACTTCAAATTCTCTTTCACTGTGGCATTGATCTTGCTAGGCCTTCATTTGGTCTTGAGCAATTCTGAGATTGTCTTTGAGATTATGCAATATCTGTTGACTTTCCTCAAGGAAATATTAAGCAACATTACATGCTCATCTTCAATGGTCCAATCTATTAGTTTACGAGGATCATAACCATAGAGGTCCTTGAAGGGAGACATACCTATGGAAGTATGGAAAGTCGCTTTGTACCAATTTTCAGCCAGATGTAGCCACTTGGCTAAGAAACTTGCAGATATTCCATATCAGTTTTCAGATATCCTTCCAAACCATGCTTGTAGCACCATAACCAATAATATATTTCTCATTAAAATTTTATGTGACTTGCATTAAATGTTTTCAAGCTGTGCATTTAAATGTTTACTTAGCCTCTATTATGACATTGCTCAAATTATATGTAAATTATTGTTTCTAAATGCATTTAAATTCAAGCTCATGCCTTTATTTGTAAATGCCCATTTTCTGATCAAAATTTATTGTTTGTCTTTTCTTCGGCTCCTTTGAATTATAAAGAATGGTGCAGAAGTGGGCATTGTCCATTGAAGTGTCTTGTTACCCAAACTCTGGTCAAGCTATGATTACATATGTCCTTCAAAACAAAGCACTAAATCTTGTCCTACAAAGTCAGGGAGAAGTTTATGGGAGGACTACCAATAATGAAGCATACTATATTGCCCTTGTTGAAGGGATGAAAACAACGAAAAAAAATGGTGCCAATGATATTGTTGTCTTCACCAACTCGGAATTGATATGCAACCAAATGAAAGGAATTTATCAAGTTCAAAAAGACAATCTAAAACTTCTTCATAGAGAAGCAAGAATTGTTGTTGCTCATTTCCACTCTTTTACAATAAATTACCATGCGGATATAAAGAGGATGTCCAATGATCTAGTATCTAGAGCAGTGTCAACTATAGGTGGGGGTGTCAAAAATGACTTGGTGTCGACATCTACTCCAACTAAAGTCATTCATGGACATTGATATAGATCCCCATGTGTGGATTTTTTCTTGTTATGATTGTTGTCGTTGATTTGGATCTAGATTGACACCCCTGCCTATGTGTCGCATCTATGGATTATAGGGAATTACAAGAAATTTGAATATTTATTCGAATACATGAAGATTATATTTAGTGCAATAGGACTTCTCTCTTCTTGGTAAGCTCAAAGTTCTATGAAAATGAGCATCATGGCACCTCCTGAATTGCCTCAATTATGATTACACTTATTCAACAAAAACAACAAATTGTCACTCTGGAAGTTGAATGTAATATGTTGAGAAACATGGTTGTAAACTTTAGTAAAGGAACTCATTTAGGGGTCGCTAATCAAAGGAAACATATAATCACATTGAATCTAGGACATTGATTTGTGGTGATGACTATCGTATATTCTTTAAGAAACAATCATAACGCTTCATTGGGAATTAACTCTACTCGCACCGTAGAGTACTTCTACACATATTCACAACTTATTAATATTGGAATCTAAAATATGCAACCATCGTCTATGCATTGATCAATACACACGTTTTTCGAAAACCCTTCCCTTGAATCCATCAAACCAATCCCCCCTTGTTAAGATCGACCCAGAGAGGACCGCATCTTGGTGAGCTCATAAATCGTTTTAGAGGTGCTAAAACCCCCAGGGTAAAGCAATTATATAATAATCACACTAGGAAACAAACACATAATGTGGACTGCATCTTTCCTAGTGTGATAATTATATAATTTCATAGATGGAACAAAGGGATTTCTTTTATAATATGTGTCATTACATACAAGTTTTCTGACAGTATTTTCCATTTATTGGTTACAAACTTACCAAAGAATTATGATAAGCGCTAGAATTTTTTTTTGACCAATGATGGTTGTTCAATTCTGACCAGAGTTGGAATCTAAGCACTGCACGAAATACATAATTATTCCAGCCAATATATGAACAAAACCCACCTGAATACATATACAATGCTAGACACTGGAATTTGATAAAAAAATTGAGAACATTTTCCAAAACACATGAAATTTGAGTCTTGACTTATGGTAGTCATTTGAATAACTAGTTTCAGATGATGAGCAAAATGTATAATCAAAATCAAACCTATTTTAAAACCATGATCATAAAATATAAATTTTAGTGTTGCATGGGTGCGGGTGCGAGTGCGGGGTCGGTGGCATGAGTAGAAACTTTTAAACTACAGGCATGGAAGTGCAACAATTTGGTTTTGTAAAAGAGGTGTGTAGGTGCACAACTGATGGGTGGTAGAAAAACTAATACACCACTGATCTTCAATAACTTTGAAAATGAATTGCAGTATGAACACTTTATTCTTGTCCATGAGTTGTGAATATTGGTTTGAAATGGATTTTGATTGTCTTGTGCAACCCCTATTTTTAATAAGATTCTTATTTGTTGTAATAATGAAATTTTGTAGCAACAAACAAGATTGGTTAGCACAAGCCTTGGTTTCCAAAGTCATCTAACAATCTATGGAAGTTATGACAAAATTGAAATAATAGAGTATGTCATGGCCACCATGCAAATTTCTTACATACTCAACAATCATCTAAATCAAAGCCTCTCTACAATTTTTGGCTACTTAAAATGTATAACTATTTTCTGTGTTGTACTCATCTGTGGGATGTCTCTGATGATTTTGTTAATTTGTGCAAATCTTTTGGTATACTTTCTTGGATTAGATCAGAAATAATTCCAACATCAACTTACCAAACTCAAGTCATTGATTTTGTAGACATGAGAGCTGGTTTATTTTCCAAATGTCTCCATAGTATGAATGAACTTTGTGACCATCCTCGCCGATAGCTGGAAATTAAAAATTTTATGCTCTCTGAAAAAGAGATTTGATACAAATAAAGAGGTAACTCTCTTGCACATTCACTCTCTTGCAATTAAAATCAAAGTTCTTCTGATCCAAAGGTATTTTTAGTTTGTTTAAGAATTTTTAGTGGAAGAATACTTGATATAAAAGGGCATGGAATTATTCAAGGCCAGGCATGGAATTTGGTAGTCAACCTTGAGGCTTAAATGCCATTACGAGAAAAATAAATATAATATGATTGTTGTTCTAATCCATTCATCATGTGCAACAAGTTGAGGCTTAAATGTCATTATGAGAAAAATAAATATCAAATAATACAACAATCAAATTACATAAAAATCCCATTTTGTTGCTATTATGCAAAGGTTGACTGAGATGTATGCATATTCTAAGCTAGAGTACAAAAAGATAGTAAAACGACCAGTGATTTACAATATATTTGCACCATTGTGGGAAACCATACTTCAATTGAGCAACATGCCCCCTCCCACAACCTTGATCTGATTGTCTTCTAGAATAAACTAAATACTTGGTAAATCAACATGTCACTAACTTGCACTATCCTTCCAAACCCCAGCCAAATGAGATAATTCTCTGAATCTTATTTCTTCGAGTTAACAACTTGACTCTGCCACCTACAGGAAAAGAATTGGCTAGTTATCATGGTGAAACAATATATCTATCACAAAACCTTATTTAAGATAATATTTACTTTAAACCATAAACAACTACTAAGAAACTGTATAGGGAAAGAATTATTAAGCTCATTAAATCATGAAAACCTCGATAGCAGAAAGCTTGCAAGTGGGCTCTGATGGCTTTCTTGAAGAAGCTCCTACATCTGTAATATAAGAATGCAATCTTCATTAGAATCCTTATTGGCATATAAAATAATACAGACTTGAAACATAGATTACATCAATTGGGAGCCCCATCAAATGTACCTGTAATGGTAGGAAAACTAGAATGACACTGCATGCTTCTACGTCCTTGGATTGAAGCCACAATGGTGGACTTTTTCACCCCTGCAAACATCCACCTATTGCTCCATTAAAAAAATGGTGATGTCTATATATACTAATCTTAACACATTGATCTCAACACTCTACAAAACTCACCTGGTACAATAGAGGATGCATTGTTGGCGCGAGGACGACCCCGCTTGTTGAGGTGTGGAAAATGAAATGGTTCATTTTCATATGCATAATCAATTTCCAATATGCCACTTATGTTGCTTCTTTTGTTTTTCTTTTTAAGGATAAGGAAGCTCTTCTTCCTCTTCAAAGATTGTTGGCATCATCCAAAGCTCTTCTTCTTCCAAAGCACCCAACCCAATAGTGAAATCATAATCCATGATGTCAAGATTGTTGGCATCATCCAACATTCTTTTTACCAAACCAATCAATTGTTGGGTCTTGCTCAAAGTGGCAGGAGGTCTATTTCAAAGCAACTCTAAGTAGCCAAACAACTCCCCTCTAGCCAACTGAAGTCCCTCAACATCTTGATCAAAATTGTCTCTAGCCATAATAGTTTTGTTAGCATCTAGATCAAGGCTTGGCGCCTCTATACTTATATTAGGAGGCGCATTTTTTGAATTGAGTGTTGGATCTTGGTCCAGTAAAGGGTTTGAATCCTCTAAAGAAGAATACAACCAATCCACCTTTATGGCATGCTTACAAATGTTGTCGCGAATAGACCATGGGCAATCACAAGCTAT
The DNA here is from genome assembly GCA_000966675.3 of Picea glauca. NCBI lineage: Eukaryota > Viridiplantae > Streptophyta > Pinopsida > Pinales > Pinaceae > Picea > Picea glauca. The sequence continues at coordinate 8,520 of JZKD02S1554882.1, forward strand.
AAAATTGGTATGATACCAAGTGACAAGATATTACTTATTGGGATTAGTTTGACTTCTAACCCGGTAAGCGTGAGATATACTCTCATTAGGTTTACAATCACTATTTGGAATTATTCTAGCCTTTTCTATTGATGATTCAAGCTGCTTCTTTTTCTTGTAGTTGTTCAAATACCCTTCTTTTTTCAAAATTTCCTTGAACCGGTAACAAGGTTCAACATTTGTCAAGAGGATATAGAAAAACCAATCCATTCTTCGAGCATATTTTTTCTTCGATCGGATAGAAAGTTTGTCTTCAAGTAACTATGGTATGACTCAACAACATTGTTTGTCTCTTGATTTACATGGGGAAAATCTCGACATCCTTTGACCCACATCCCTAAATATAAAAAACCAAGTTAGTGGAGATATCTCATGTTTATGAAACACAAGACCCACATTTTTTTAATGGATCAATAGGTGGATGTTTGCAGGGGTGCAACAATCCACCACTGTGGCTTCAATCCAAGGACGTAGAAGGATGCAGTGTCATTCTAGTTTTCCTACCATTACAGCTACATTTGATGGGGCTCCCAATTGGTGTAATCTATGTTTCAAGCCTGTATTATTTTATATGCCAATAAGTATTCTAATGAAGATTGCATTTTTATACTACAGATGTAGGAGCTTCTTTAGAAAAGCCATCAGAGCCCACTTGCAAGTTTTTTGCTATCGAGGTTTGCATGATTTACTAAGCTTAATAATTATTTCCCTTTACATTTTCTTATCAGTTGTTTACGGTTTAAAGTAAATATTATCTTGAACAAGGTTTTGTGATAGATATATTGTTTCACCATGATAACTAGCCAGTTCTTTTCCTGTAGGTGGAAAAGTCAAGTTGTTAACTCGAAGTAATAATATTCAGAGACTTATCTTGTTTGGATGGGGTTTGGAAGGATACTGCAATTTAGTGACACGTTGATTTACCAAGTATTTAGTCTATTCTAGAAGACAAGCAAATTAAGGTTGTGGGAGGGGGGTTATTGCTCAATTGAAGTATGGTTTCCCACAGTGGTGCAGATGTATTGTAAATCACTGGTCATTTTACCATCTTTTTGTGCTCTAGCTCAGAATACGCATAAATCTCAGTCAACCTTTGCATAATAGCAATGTAATGGGATTTTTATGTAATTTGATTGTTGTATTATTTGATATTTATTTTTTTCATAATGAAATTTACGCCTCAACCTGTTGCACATGATGAATGGATTGGAACAACAAGAATCTTATATTTATTTTTCTCGTAATGACATTTAAGCCTCAAGGTTGATTGCACAAGGTTGACTGCCAAATTCCATGCCTGGCCTTGAATAATTCCAGGCCCTTTTATATCAAGTATTCTTCCACTACAAATTCTTAAACAAACTAAAAATACCTTTGCATCATAAGAACTTTGATTTTAATTACAAGAGAGTTACCTCTTTATTTGTATCAAATCTCTTTTTCAAAGAGCACAAAATTTTTAATTTCCATCTATCAACGAAGATGGTCACAAAGTTCATGCATACTATGGAGACATTTGGAAAATAAGCAAGCTCTCATGTTTACAAAGGCATTGATTTGAGTTTGTTAAGTTGATGTTGGAATTATTTTTAATCTAATCCAAGAAAGTATACCAAAAGATTTGCACAAATCAACAAAATCATCAGAGACATCCCACAGATGAGAACAACACATAAAATAGTTATACATTTTAAGTAGCCAAAAATTGAAGAGAGGCTTTGATTTAGATGATTGTTGAGTATGTAAGAAATCTGCATGGTGGCCGCGACATACTCTATTATTTCAATTTTGTCATAACTTCCATAGATTGTTAGATGACTTTGATAACCAAGG
>JZKD02S1554893.1:0-10391 GCA_000966675.3 Picea glauca
CAGAGAAGATCTTCCTTAACCAAGGGAAGTATGTAGTTGAAATACTGAAGAGATTTGACATGTTGGAATGTAAATCCATGAACACACCCATGGAAACAAAGTTGAAGCTCCTAGTAGACACTTCGTCAGAATTGGTTGATTCTACTCTGTACAGACATATTATTGGTTCATTGATGTATCTGATGAATACCAGGCCATATATATGTTTTTTTGTGAACACCTTGAGTCAGTATCTGGTAGAGCCCAGACGTGTTCACCTTGTAGCTGCAAAACATGTGATGAGATACCTTAAGGGTGCGTTGGAATATGGTCTCTGTTATATTGGAGATCATGACTTTAGATTGTATGGATATACTGATTCAAATTGGGTTGGAAGTGTTTCTGATAGAAAGAGAACTTCAAGATGTTGTTTCAGTCTGGGGTCATCCATGACTTCATGGTAGAGCAGGAAGAAATCCAATATTTCTATTAGCATGACAGAAGTGGAATACATTGCAACATGTTTCTCCAATTATGAAGCCATATGGATTCAAAAGTTTTTGATGGGTCTATTTGATCTGAATATGGAAGCCATCGTGATTCTATATGATAACCGAAGTTGCATAAAGATGATAGAGAATCCATTGTTCCATGATAAGTCAAAGGACATAGAAATCATGTATCACTACATTCATGATATGATGCAGAGAGGATCTATAAAGTTCCAACATGTTGGCACAGATGAGCAGGTTGCAGATGTGTGGACCAAGCCTCTGTCTCATGTAAAGTTTAAATACTTTCAAGACAAGCTTGGTATAGTCCGAAAGGACCTCCCTCAAAAGGGGGAGTGATGTTGATGATACTATGGTATCCTGACCAACTGCAAGTAGCTCAGTTAGGATTTTATATCCTAGGCGACTGATCATCCCTGGACATATCCCGAAGGTCTAGTAAGGACGGTCTGTCAGAGTACTTGTGCATGTATATGCCAACTCTGGTAGCTCCGATAGGATTTTATATCCTAGGGAATATTATGATTCTTGGGCATATCTCAAAGGTTCGATAAGGATGGTCTGTTAGAGTACCACGTGGTAGCTCTGTTAGGATTTTATATCCTAGGGAATATTATGATTCCCGGGAAGATCCTGAACGTCCGGTAAGGATGGTTTATTAGAGTACCAAAAAATGTTGTTGTTGCACCTACTTCATTCTGTTTCCATATGATGATGATGTTGATGATGTTATCTCAACCTCATGCTGATGATGTTGATGTTGTTATCTCAACCTTGTGATGATGATGTTGTTTTTGTTGTCTCAGCCTCATGCTGATGATGTTGTTGTCTCAGCCTCATGCTAATGATGTTATTGTCTCAGCCTCATGCTGTTGATGTTGTTGTATCAACCTCGTGCTATTGATGATGTTGTATCAGCCTTGTGCTATTGATGATGTTGCATCAACCTCGTGTTGTTGTTGTTGATGTACCAGCCTCATGTTGGTGATATTGTTGTTCTAGCTTCATGCTATTGATGTTGATACTTCAAATCCATGTTGAAGATGATGATGATGTTGATACTTCAACTCCATGCTAAAGATGATGATGTTGATGTTACTTCAACTTCTTGCTGAAGAAGATGATGATGATTCTACTTCAGCTTCTTGTTGAAGAAGAAGATGATGATGATGATGTTACTCCAACTTCATGATAATGATGCTGATGATATTACCTTAGCTTCATACTGATGATGATGATTTTTTTTTATGTTGATGATGATGTTACTCCAGCTCCATGCTGTGAAAGATGATGTTGTTGATGATGAGATAAAACTTTCGATGATTTATAGATGTCCCAGTTAATGTTCCAGATGTTGATGATGTTGTTTCCCTCTCTCTCTCTTGATGATGTTTTATTGGGTTATGTTAGTAGAATACCCTTCTTGTTAAGGAGGAGTGTTGAAATATTGTAACTCTGAAGGCTATTCTAATTATAATTGAGTTATTTTCTTATAGATCAAATCCCCTCTTATGGATTGATCATGTCAGGCTTTGTATAAGAACAAATCCCCTTTTGTGGATTGGTCAAACCATGGTTATATGGTGTTGATTGTAAAGTCGTCCCCTAGGGACAATTAAAGTGGTTTTAGCCACTAGTTGAAAAATTCGGCCCAGCTTGGTGAAGAGACACAACCCTAGCGCCTATCAACTAGTATAAATAAGAGAGGATAACACCTCATTCTCTCACTCACTCAAGTCACTCATCTAGTGCACAAGTTTTGAAGGAAGTTGTAGTTAGAAGAAGGAGAAGAGAGAGGAACATGCTTAGTGTGGGATTATCTTTAGTGTTTTGGTCTTTCTCTTGGCATTGTATTGTCAATCTATATTAAGGAATTTTTTGCTGGGTTTTCTCCCCCATGAGGGTTTCTAAGGATAAAATGATGTATACCTTGTGATTGTGTTTCTCTTAGTGATCCTTCTTATGCTATTATTGTCTAGTAAATTGAAAAGAACTTAATAACATCTCTAAATTTAACATCTTTATTACTGGAAACATTCCATCACATCAGAGATATACAATGCTCCGAACAACTTCCTATGACAACCATAGAACTTCATATCATTACTATATAAAACAATGGAAATACAACATAATGTGCCATCCACCTCGCCTTAGCACTCAAGGATATCAAAGACACTTGAATATATTCAAAACATCACAATATTACAACAGGCTCCGAGTGAGATCGATATTAGTATCTAAGCTAACTCGAAACTCTTTGACTATCCAGATAGTCAACCAACAGACTAACCAAATCTCATTCTGAGCTTAGAACTCTCTTTTATATCTTTCGCTGCTGGGGAGCGTTGTCTCTTTTTTCTCTGCTCCACTCGCTTGTCTGATCCAAATGCCTCACAAGCTTCTGGTGCCTACCAACACTCCATGTAGACTCTCTGTATCAGGGGAAATCTTAACTACCTACTCAACTCATCTTTTGGTCGCCCCACGTATTCATATGCTATTGTCAATAATCATTCAAGGAGATTTCCCAGTGATTCCTTTCTTGGTTTCGGCGAACATCTTCTTGGTTTCCGGTGCAACTGCCAAAACTCAAACTGACGCACACTTGGTAGTCTTTACACTGGGTGCGCTACTGAAAAAACCTGATCTGATGCACACTCTACGACATTTCTCGCACATTTATTTAGGTGCACGCAAAATTATGGAATGAGTGTGCACAACTTCAGTTGTACGTGCACGCAAAACTAAACCCAAAACTTTGGGTGCCAACAGGCCCCCACCACTATTATCTGGATTGTCCTCGATCCAGCTGCTACATATTATTCAGGTAGGTAGTTTGAGGAATAACAAATCATCGTTCTTCAAAACAGTTGTGATTGCGTCCAGTTGCTCAAACGGGAACCTTCACTAGTGCATGTGGAAGTGAATGAGGGATCTATTTAAAGTCCCCCATTAAGAACTATCATTTGAATAGTGGTGAGGTTCTCTTAAGAGAGAGCATCATTCTCTATTTTTCTTTTTGTTCTAGGACGAACAGGTCAATCAAGAGGGCTTGGCTGGTCTAATCCTGGGGGGTTGTGGGTTTATGACAGGATGTGTGAGTAGGGCTAGTATGAACAGGATTAACTAAAGTATTTTGTCTCGGCCTGGTTGTTCTGGGGGAGGGGTTGATGACGATGGGTGGAAGGAAGGCGCCAGGCGAGCCAATGAGTAGGGTATCGTCTTAACAACAAAGGGGATGAAGCATGACAAAGAGTCAATCAACTCTTGATGTTGGGGGATGGGGATTGGTCTTGAGAAGAAAAGACAATTCATAAGTTGGGGGTTATGAATTATCTGAAACTGTCGAGGACAAGGGGTGGGAGGATGATGACTGAGCAGGGGTAGACATACTAACCACCTCCTGGAAGACTTCAGGATAGCCTCTTGGGTTGGTCGATTGAACTGGTGATAAAAGAATATGGATAACCGACTAAGCCATGCCATGATAGGGGAGTGGGAGAATCACAATGAGATGAGAAATGAAATCGTTACATGAGCTAGTAAAGAATCACACTAGCTGGAAATTGGGGGCCTGAAATATATAGGTGGGAGATGGTGAGGATGGAGAGGAAGGAGGATGCAAAAATGTGAAGGAAGGGTTGGATTGAAGGGAAAGAAGGAAGTGATAGTAAACTGCATAGGATAGGTGGATCGATATTGTAGATCGGTCATACCGGAGAGGGATATTAGAGAATGTGATACTGCAACCCAATGTGTACTTGAGGTATGTGTTAATGACTCAAATGGGATTATTTTCCCTTTCTGAAGCTAACACGTTAGGAATTTCACCATCCCCCATGTGACATGTACATAAAGAACACCCAATACTTATTGGAAAAAGTGTTGTCGTACTTGGAAATATTGATGATCTACACCCCATGTCACTCGATTGATATCGCCTGAGTGACATAGATGAATGGTTTCACTATTAAAATGTAAATTATGCTGATTATGAGCTACGCTAAATACTGTACAACCTGTGATAATATTACTGTATTGATCCATAAAGCTGACAAACTATTAAATGGTGGTTGACCCTTGAGGGTCATAGTATGCCTTCAACTTGCTACCATTGATGAGACCTTTGTGTGATTTCCCTTATAGGGATGCCAGCTTGGAAACACCTGCTTCACTGATGTAGACTAGCTGAAACAGACCTAGCCAACACATGCATAGATTACCAGGATAATGTAAATATTTGTTGTCATATAACGAAACTAAATTTCTTGGCTGAAGGATTTTTTGGAAGATGTTACGGTCATGCCATGCCTTTTGTCTGTCTTTTTCCATCACTTGGTTGAAGCTTGCCATTATTTGGTCTTCCTCGAGTTCCATAAGCTCATCCAACCTATGTTGGAGGGATTGATCATCAATCATTTGAGTTGCGAGGGTGACCTAGAGGCTAGGGACCACAAATTCTAATGGCATGACCGCTTCCTTTCCATAAACTAATTTGAACAGTGTGCGCTTAGTCATCCTTTTGCACATGGTCCAATAAGCCCATAATATTGTTGATATACATTGATCCCAATCATCATTCTGCACATTAAAAACTTTGGTCAAGGCATGTTCTAAAATTTTATTGAAAGCTTCAATCGTACCATTAGATTGAGGGTGATAAGGAGTGCTCTTTTGGTGATGCATCATGAACTCTTGAGTGAGTTTCTGGATGGTCTCATTCAAACAATGAAAGACCTGGTTGCTCATTAATACCCTTTTACATATGAATCTGGTTATAATTTTGTCAAAAATGAAGTGCGCTGCAATCTTTATTATACAATCCTTGACTAGCACTACTTTAGTCCATCTTGTTCAATATTTTGTTGTAGTAATAATGTATTTCTCCCTAGTGCAACATGTGAATAGATTGATGGGCCCAACAAAGTCTATTTCCCATTTGTCAAAAGGATCAAGTGTATTTACTGGGAAGAGTGGGAACTCATTTCTGCAATAGGGATTTCCCACTTGTTGACATACATCGCAACGTTTGTAGTAGTCTTTAGATTCCGTGAAGAGAGAGGGCCACCAAAGAACTGTGTGTAGAGCCTTGCGTGCGGTCGCCTTGCCGATGTTATGGGCTCCAACACTACCGTCATGTGCCTCATATAGGAGGGAGTTCATTTCATGTTCCGAAGCACAACGATGTAGGATTCCATCCACGCCCAACTTATACAATTGTTCAATAGTCAACTGATAATCAACAATGTGGGCCACCAGTTGGCGATGTTGCACATGAGTATATTTCGTGGAACCATGTTTGGTGATGAGGATTTATTCTATTATAGCTAATTGATCTGGTACGACTTCCACTCAAAAGATATACAGATCTAGAAGTTCATCATTGAGGCTATGAGTAGCTTCCCAGTTCGTATTCATGACAAATGATCTGGGCCCACATTTTGTTTGCCTGGTTTAACCATAACTTCAAAGTCAAGTTATTGAAATAGCAGCAACCACGGACATATGAAACCACCCAAAATAGGTTTTTTAACTAAATACTTGAGGCCAGAATGATCAGTGAAGAATTTGAAAGCGGACCCCAACAAGTAGTGGCGAAAATTTTGCAAGGCATATACCATAGCGAGGCCCTCACGCTTAGTTATAGTGTAATTCCTTTTGTCATAAGATAACTTCCGGATGGAAAAGTAGATTGGATGATCAATATTTCCTTCCCCTAGTTCTGCCAAAATGGTTCCTAGCGCAATGGATGAAGCATCGACGTGGACAAAGAAGATCTTGGACCAATGTGGAAAAATCAAAATGGGTGCAATAACTAGTTTTTCTTTCAGGGTATCAAAGGCTTGCTGACATTATGGTGTCCATTCATATTTAATTTCCTTGCGCAACAACCTTTCCAATGAGGTTGCAATATGAGCATAGTTCTGGATGAACCATCTGTAGTATCCGGTATGTCCCAAGGTTGCATGCATTCCACAAACTGAAGTATGGGCCACCATATAGAAGTTGTCGACAATCTTAGCAGGGTCCATGAGCAAGGCATATTTAAACACGATGTGGCACAAAAATATACCAAAGGGTGTACAAAATATGATTTTCTTCAAATTCAAAGAGATTTGTAGCTGGCGACATCGATCTATCATTAGTTGAAGGGCTTGCATGTGTTCCTTTGTTAGATTGAACATAGTACAGTCGTCTAAGTATACCTCAAGGAACTTGTGGATAAATTTCTTGAAAGTTGCGACCACTATTTGGGAAAACACTATTTGGAATTATTTAATCCAAATGACATGCCAATGTATGAAAATGACCCCTATTTAGTCGCAAAGGTGTTTTTATCCCAATCTTCCTCTGTGATTCAAACTTGATGATAATTAGAGAAACCATTCGTGAATGAGTAGGCTTCCTTGCCGCCAAATTTTTCCAGCACCTTCTTTGTGAAGGGTGTTGGGAAAAGATCATGGATGTAGGTTGCATTCAAAATTATTAGATCAACACATATACAAATTTCCCCAGTGTTTTTAGGTTGCAAAACCACGGGGCTAATCCAATCAAAATTCTCCATAGGGACAATGATCCCAACATCCAACATTTGATCTAGTTCTTTCCACACCTTTTCTTTGTACTTAGGATTTAGGCGGTAGTATATTCTCTTGACTGGCTTGGAATCGGGTTTGAGTTGGATCTTCATAGCTCCCAATGATATTGCAATAACTTTCATCTCAAAAAATCTTTGAGGAAACAAGTCCTCATATTCTTTAAGGAGGTCAACGACCTGAGTGACTGTCTCCTTATCCCAGTGATCTCCAATAATGACCATCTTGGGTGCTTCTTCCATACCAATATTGTGCTTCTTAGTCTTTATGGGGCCATTATAGTATAGTATGGTCGTCTCTACTGCCTTCCCCTTTAATGCACGTTCTCCTTCTGATTCTATGATCTGAATGTCGTGGGGGTCTTCGTCATTAATATTGTCTACATCAATCTTCCAACATTGTATTTCTTCTTTTAGTTTTTCCACCAACTGATGGTATGAGAATACCATTTTAGGGATGTTGGCCTTTGGCTATCGATGAAATATGAAGTCCTTAACTTGACAGAGTGCCTGGCTAAGAACCATATATTCTACAGTGAAGCTGAAGGTGAAAATAAACTGGGAACTCATATGGGTCTAATCACTTGTTTTCCTCCTTAGTTGCTCATGAATGTACAATCTTCTAAGAATCATATCCATGGTATGGAAAAATCGATGAACCCATTGGGATTGAGGGATGTTCTTAGTTGTCCAATGTCGTTCACAGAAGGAGATTTTTTCCTGAGGTTCCTCAGTGCCCTTATATCAGTTGGCTAGTTCAAAGTTGATGATAGGTTGGAATCAAAATTTTATAAAATCGACTACTTGCACCTACCTCTGAATCTTTGGGTGGTGGGTCACCCACCACCATGAAGGGATCCCTTGAACCATGACATCCATGGCCTGAATTATCTGTTCCACAAGAAAAAAATTTCTCCATTTGTACTAGGAATGTCTCCATCAACCCTGTGCCATCAATCCATGGGGCATAGGAAAGTTAAGACCCTATCCATCGCACCGATTTAATGATTCATGCACAGCTTCGCTTGGACACTTTGTAAAGCTTATTCTTCCATCCACCCAGAGAATCCTCAGAATCCGTGTCATAATATTTGACACTCCTCCAACTTAATTCATCATCTATGGTGGGCTTTATGTAGTCCTCCCTGCACCACGTGACCTTGTAAATATTTTCAATTCCCGAGTTATGTGCATCCTCATATACACGATCATTGTAGCGATTTCCCTCATATGGTGCGACCACGTGCAGGGTGTTAGTCTTAAAGGAACTTTGCCTCTTCTTCAAGTTTTACATCACATTATTGTCAAAGGTGCAATCAATTCCAAAAAACGAAGGGTAGGGATTAGACTCATCCATGATCTCGATGACTTCAAAGTCGGCCTTTGTTTTCACTCCTTTGGTGTTCACTTCCACTTGTTCCAACAAGCCTATGGGATATATATTATATTGATTGCCTAACCAGAGCTAGATGGGAAACCATAACAACTTAAGCTTATCCATCACTTCCTAAGACTTATTGGGTAAAATGTTCACATTAGATCCCAAGTCCAACATGACTCCATCCATGTCCTACTCACCAAGCTATACTGCCATATTAAGCACTTGGCCAATGATATTTTGCTTGCTGACCTGACATGCATCCCTTTCTGACAGTGGAACCGATATGGTGGTCTCCTCTCCTTGTTCTTTCATGAAAAAAGTTAACATCTGGGTCAACTTACTTGCAGCTTCTGGATATTTAAGAAAGCGCAAACAACAGTGTAAGAAGGTATTGAATTGATATTCAACTTCTTCTATGTGACCTAGTCACGCAAGGATTCTGCGAGCATTGTGCGTTGCAACTCTTCCTAGCAGTGTTCTTCATGAGCCTTTTTCTCAGCGCATCGTAACATAGTATATCTGTGCTCTTCTTATATCGATCTTTGGGTTGCACATTGTATTTCCTCATGCACACAAGCCTCTTCCAAAGATCTTTGCATTGTGTGCTATAATTCTTCGCGCACATGAGATTCTTCCGGTGACCTCTACATCGCCCACTGCACCTCTTCGCGGATCTGTGATTCCTCTAGTGAACTTTGTGTCACCCTCTGCACTTCCTCTCAGATATGTGCCTCTTCAAGAGTACTATGAGTCACATGTTAGCTCCTCGCATGCTCTTTCTTTTTCAAGGGTTCTCTGTGCATTGCGTAGAAACTGCTTATGCTGAGCCGCATCAAACTTTGGAGGGGGATGGGGTTCCTTCTTGATATTTTCTTCTAGTTTTTGACCCATCCTTCACCATGCTTGAAGTTTTCCCCTGTCTTCACCCCTTTGCAGGTTACTACTCAGACATCTACTTCCTTGTTCTTCTTCATGTTTTTGCACAACTTGACCTGCACAATGTTACAATTGGTCTTCTTGTTCTCCCACTTCTTCAGTAAATCAGAACAATCCTCGATTACATGCTCAAGACTATAACAATATGCACAGAGCACACACAGTTTAGTGCAAAATCGTGAGACATGACCAATCTCACCACAATTGAAACATGTGGGGGGTATACCACCTCCTCCACCATATTCACGGTCGCGCCTATGCCCATACCCACCTCGGGGTCCTCCTTGATATTTTCCTCTGGCGACACCACCGTGTTCACCACCCTTTTTCTCCTCTTGTACCTGGAATTCATCCCGAGTGTTATCTTGCATTAACTGAAGGGAATGATAGTTATCAACATAATGACCGACAGATTTACAGAAATCACATAATTGGGTGTGAGTCATTGTTTGATACTTCTATAATGTGGGGAAGTAGGGTGGAACATGGCCCCATTGTTTTCATATTTCACACCATTCCGACTATCTAGATGGAAATGGACTCGACGCACCTGTCACCACATAATTCAGAAGGACCGAGAACTTGTCTTGATGATGGCCCTTTGAATGACATGTAGTACACCATGTAAGTTTTAAACCTGTGAAGTAAGGCAATGCATATATATTCTTAAGCATAACATAAATTAATCAATGGGTCATACACATAGTACACATAGATTTACATCGGAAACCGTTAACCAGGAGAAAACCAGCCTTCATTGGTGCCACGCCTTTCAACTCTTCATTGTATTAATTTCACCATTCACCATACAATATATACAATGTTTTAGGTATTCCGTAGCTGCAAAAACCCTAATCCCTTAACCCGAGATTAATTTAGAAAACCACTAAAAATAGCAAAAACTGCCCAAAACAAAATTTCGGGGCGCTGCCCCGAACACTACATGTAACCAGGGGGGGGCATACCTGCCCCCCCTGGGATCCCC
>JZKD02S1554904.1:0-10391 GCA_000966675.3 Picea glauca
AGACATGTCTTTTGGAGAACACGTCCTTTCATTAATAATAATTACTATTACTAACTATTTACTAATTAATTATTTTGTTATGAACATCTATTTATATGTATTTATGTTCATAACAAAGGTTGGGCCCACACATCTATTTATTCTCCAAAGCTTTTTCATGTGTACTAAGGGCAACAGTGGGTCCCACCATTAAACCATGTCATTGGACTTCAAGGCTATTTAATTGATTTATTGGTCATCCCTGGTGTCTCAAGTCTCCGATCCCTGAAGTGGGACCTGTTATCCATCAAAGTTGCACTAGGATGGACTTCCAGCGAGCCACCAAAGTTTGAACATTGTTGTTCAAAATTCAGAGTTCAGAAGTTCAGCCGGTCGTAAAGACCACTCTTTTTCTCTTTACAATTCCATAAAAATTGTAATAATACATGTTGCATGATGAACTTGTAAAAGGTCTTAGCCACCTTAAGTCCTAAGGGTGAGTTATACTTTGGAGTGTTTTTTTTACTTACTAATTATATTTTGCCGTTTTCAGGCAATTTATAATTTATGATTTTTTTCACTCAATGCCTCCAAGTATATGCCCATTGTTAGGCTTGAGCATGGATCTAAGCCTAGTGTCTAAAGTATATTACCATGCTAAACATTCTCCTAGAGTCTTATGGAAATGTACTAAGTCCCCCTTAGGTTTTTTTATTTTTTTTCAGTTAATTAAAAAATTGCCAGAATTTGACAATTTTTAATTTAAAAATAAAGATGTATTAAAAAAGTGGTACTAGGGGACTTAATATGCCATGGGGATGCTCATTTTTGGACTTAGAGCACCCATATTACCTAAGTACCCACGTAGTTGAGCAAAAAATAGTGATTTTAATCACTTAAAAGTCAAATTTGCTCACAAAACCCAAAAAGTCAAATAAAATCATAAAAAATCAGCAAGTGCTAATTTTGGGGAACATGTTTAGACATGTTGGAGGCAAAATAAAAGCCCAAAGGTCAAGGTGGCAATCATATGATGATATGTGATGGGTCAAAGACATTGTTTATGGAATGTGTAATGGTTTATGAGCATGTGCTCAAAAGGAGGTGCGCACCTCTCCAAGGGAGATCACCTCCCAAATCTTTGACTCACCCAAGTGGCTGCAATGTGGCAATACGATAAACATTTTGCATAGGGAGAAGGTTACAACTCGCCCTTCCTCCTCCTCCGCTTGCCCTCATCTAAGATACACGCCCCTCACACTTGGCATGCACATCCCTCTTGGGATCTCCACCCAAATGTGTATAAAGCAAGGCATTCTCTCCCATTGTGAGTTAGTTGGAGCTCTTGGAAGAATCGCTTGTGTAATCATTGTTATTGTACTATCATTCTATATTGGAATAAAGAAAGGCTTTGGAGGCAAACTTGGTGTGGATCTCATGTGTGNACATGGTTTATGGCATGTGTAATGGTTTATGAGCATGTGCTCAAAAGGAGGTGCGCACCTCTCCCTTGAGGTGGCGCACTCTCCAAGGGAGATCACCTCCCAAATCTTTGACTCACCCAAGTGGCTGCAATGTGGCAATATGATAAACATTTGGCATAGGGAGAGGGTTACAACTCGCCCTTCGTCCTCCACTTGCCCTCATCTAAGATACACGCCCCTCACACTTGGCATGCGCATCCCTCTTGGGATCTCCACCCAAATGTGTATAAAGCAAGACATTCTCTCCCATTGTGAGTTAGTAGGAACTCTTGGAAGAATCGCTTGTAAAATCATTGTTATTGTACTATCATTCTATATTGGAATAAATAAAGGATTTGGAGGCAAACTTGGTGTGGATCTCATGTGTGGATGCTCATTGTCTTGTACCAATTTATGAGGTGAAATTGTTTTGATGCATTTCTTTCAATTGATTAAATTGTAGCCTTGATCTATTAAACTTGCTTGATTCTTAGATCAATTATCTTTCTCTTAACAAGATTTACTAAGCTTGCTTGCATTTTAAATCTTGTTGACTCTCATACGTAATCAAAGAATTCATGCTTTCTTGCTTGATTAACATGCTTTCTAGATTTCATATGTAAATGATACTACTATTTGACATTTGTTTGTAAGTGTGTTGAAACTTGTAGGGTCTCATACTTGAAGGGAGGTGGAGCTTGCTTGCATTCTCTTCATCTTCGAGATTTAAGAAAGATAATAGCCCCTCTTACATGCCAAGAAGACTCCAATCACCCAAGGACATTCCAAGCACAAGCTTGTTCTCTCTTTCCTCTCTTTAAAATTAAAATTTTCTTGGTTACCTTATATATATATGCAAGCATGTTCAGATCTAGCTTATCTATCTAAATCATTAGTTCTTTCATGCATGCAAGTAATAGCTTAAATCTGATTTCTGTTTTCAAAGTGCTCTACCTTAAGAATCTAGATCTAGCATAGGAAGATAGTACTTTGCTCTAAATTTTCTGAAATTTCTAAAGGGTTAAAGGCTAATATTTTCCAAGTGTTTTCATTGTTCAATCTAGCATCAAAGTGCCTTTAAACTTGCTGTTTTAGAACAGCCACAAAAGACCCTAAGAAAACTAGCTTTCTAGCTTGAGTTTCTTAGTTCCCGTTTGCCAATTTTTGAAGAGTTTAACTTAGAATTTTTTTTGTAGATTTTTGCTAATAACCAAAGACACTCTTAAAGTGTTTTTGGCCATCTTGTGTACTCTTTTGTTTGCTGTTTTGTGCAGGTCACTGAATAAACAAGGGGAGATTCTGTCAAAATTTGGCGGATTAGGAGCATTTGAGACCTCTGGAAGCATCCTACGCTTTCCTAAAATTTTGTATAAATTGTAACACCTTTATCCATTGTTGTAAGGATCCAAATTCCTTTGAAAAGATCTAAAGACTCTTAAAAGAGCACTTGTAACCGAGTTAATAAAATAAGTGAAGCTAAGGAGGCTTCTTCTTCTTTTCCCCTTGTTATCCCCGATTTCTAGGGATAACTAGGAGATCATGTCTCGGGGCCCACAGGTCCTAGACATGGAGTACCGAGAGTAGGATTGACCTGAGCATGGCCCTGGAGGGCCCATCNCCCCCTCGAAGAGGCAAGTGAACAGGAGAGGATCCCTTCCATAATAGGATCCATTGTATGGTGTTGCCCTACCTCAAGGGTTTGGTAATAATATTGTGTGGTTTCTTATATCTTGATTTGTGGATCTAGTGTGTATTCAGTAATTGTGGTGATTATATTTGTAGATCTATTCAAGTTCTTAACAGAGAATTTCACACACAACATATTCATATGCATCAATCTCAATATTGAATTTTTGTTGCATATCGGGCAAGGAGAGTACTGAAGCTGAGAACAAATGATGTTTTAGATCATCGAATGCTTGTTTTTGCTTCTTCACCCATACGAGCTTGGCCCTGCCCTCTCCCTTGGTCACCTAGCTGAGGGCCCATGCAATATGGGAAAATCCCAACATGAACCGTCGGTAGAAATTGGCTAGTCCCAAGAAGCTTCAAAGCTCGGTTAGTGTGGTCGGGTATGAAAAGTCACAGATCACTTGGATTTTAGTTGGATCAACATGTACCCCATTCTCATAAATAATGTAGCCCAGGTATTGGACCCTGTTCATGGAAAAATAACATTTTCCCAAGTTGGCATAAAGCTTGTGCTGCCAGAGAGTGCTCAAAACCTGTTGAATATGTTGCATGTGCTTCTCCCACATTCTGTAGAAGATAAGGATTTCATCCAAATATACTGCCACAAAGGAGTTGGTGAAGGGTCTCAATACATCGTCCATCAATCTAATGAAAGTGCTTGATCCATTTTTTAAAACAAAGGGCATTACTAGCCATTCATAGAGACGTTCTTTAGAGTTGAAGATTGTCGGCCAGACATTAGTTGGTTCGATGGGAACCTGGTGGTATCCAGACTTCAGGTCAATCTTGTTGAAGAACTTTTCCCCCTTGAGTTGGTCAAGAAGGCCATCAATCCTGGGAATGGGGTAGCGGTTCCTGACTGTGATTTTTTTTAAGGCTCTATAATCAATGTAGAGTCGCCAAGTCCCATCCTTCTTTGACACTAGTAAAATCAGGCTTCCGCAAGGGGAGGAGTTGGGTCTGATGTGACCCTTTTGAAGAACATCTTGGATCTAACGCATGATTTCGTCATTCTCCATCAGCGAGTGTCGATAGACTTGTCCAATAGGTATAGGTGTGTTGGGGTTTAGATCAATTGAATGCTTGACTTGGAAGTGTGATAGTACCCCTATAGGTGAGGCGAAGATGTCTTTGTATTCTTCCACGATCCCATCCACTTTCTTCTGCTATAAAGAGAGGCGTTGTGTAGAGGCCATGAATGTGGAAGAGACCTTCTTCTTACTGTGAGCATGGATCACAAAGAAGACGAACTTCCTGGTCCGTGAAATGACCTTACTGCATTTCTTAGCAGGGATTAAACAAATAAGAGTAGGCGGTGCTACCTCTGGGATCCTGTACAATTGCCTACCCAAAGTAATAATAACATTGTGGTGTCTAGACTCATACACAACATGACGCTTCCACAAATATGGTTGTCCTAAAGAACATCACAAACTTCAAGGGGAGAAATATCACACAGTACCTCATCTTTGAAAGGATTGATGTCGTAGGGTAGACGACACCATTGGTTGACACGAATATCTCTTCCTTGATGAAGCCAACTGATGGTGTAGTGTTGTAGGTGCGATGTCGTTGGCAGGTTCAGCCACTTGACAACTCTACTAAAATAGGGTTCTTCTGACTACTTTTGTCGATAATGAAATGAATCAAATCCCCCTTGACCCACATATGCAAGTGAAAGAGGCGTTCCCCTTCCTTTGGTTCTTCTAGTTCACTTGGTCAAAGTTTGGTGGTAGTGACTATGGCACTGGGTTCAACATTGATAATCCACTTCCCTCCTTCAGGATTTGACTTAGAATCAGAATCATTCTTTGAATCAAAATCCTTCAACTCGGCCACGAGGGACTTCTTGGAGCGACATTCATCACTGTTGTGCCAAGGACGTTTATGGTACTCACACAATTTTCTTGTGTCCTTCTTCCTCTTATCGTTGCCCTTCTTTTGTTGCAGCCTGGATGGATTTTTCGGAGGGTAGCCATCTCGACTTGGTCCCTTATTGTGTGGGTTGGGGTTACCTTGGGGTTTCATAAAACCTAACCCTAGAAGGTGAAACTCCAAAATTCATGTGGGCCCTATGGGTAAGTTGGTTTAATTTGGTACCTCAACTTCCTAGGGTTGTAACGTTTGCATACAACCTCCATTTTAGGCATGTGATAGCTTGTTGGAAAG
The DNA here is from genome assembly GCA_000966675.3 of Picea glauca. Lineage (NCBI taxonomy): Eukaryota > Viridiplantae > Streptophyta > Pinopsida > Pinales > Pinaceae > Picea > Picea glauca. Next base: position 5,304 of record JZKD02S1554904.1, read on the forward strand.
GTATTTCAGAGAAATACACATCATGCCATCAAAATTTGAATCTTATTTGTTTTATAGGATAAACTGACATATTTATTATATTGTATGAATGGGTTATAATTATTTTAATCAGGGTGTTTGTATTTTAGTCTTTGTGATGTAGCATTTGTATTTAAGAAAGCAATTTTTATTAAAAATTAGAAAATTAATTTTCATTTAAGATTAAAAAGTTGTTAGATTTAGTTAGAAATTAGTAGATGATTGATATATATATTTAAAAAAAATGTTAATGTAATAAGATAGTGTATCATTTAGAAACAAACCTTCATATATTTTTATTTTTAAATAATCAATTAAATATAGTTTAAATATAGTTTTGGTGTATGGAAACAATGTTTACTCTTTGATTTCTTTATAAGCTAGGAATGAGATAATCCTTCCTTTCTTTTTTTCTCTGTGTGTGTTTTTGTTTTCCTTTTTATTTAAGAAGTAATTTGTGTGCAGCCAAAAAAAAAAAGAACAAGTAGAGCAATTACAATTATCAAACAAGATGAATAACACAACAAACATACATAGTGATTTACGTGGTGAAACCCTTCTTGTAACGGAAACCTCTACGGAGCAATGCTAATTGGTATTTTCTTATTGTTCAAGGGAGAAATTTACAACAACCACTAAACTCACACTTCCAATGATGCATACAACCATTCGACCCAACCTCCTTCAACCTTTGCCTCTATGGGCTTAAATGAATAAAAAACATATTCTTTTAGTTACAAAATTGTCCCTTTCTTTTAGTTACAAAATTGTCCCTCGTAATGTGCGCTCATTCCAAATTGGTAGATTTGGTTTAACAAACAACTACAAAATAAGATCCATGAAATCTGCCAATATCTACAATATCTTGGAAATCTGCCAATATCCACAATAGGCATATTCAACAATCTCCACCTTGACAACAAAAGGGGAAAATTTTCTTCTAAGTGGAAGGGCCCCTTCACCATCATTAGTGACATAGGTATTGTCACTCATTGAACCTCATATATTTTGAGGGTGATCCTTTGAAAGAACCTATTAACTTTTCCTACCTCATGCCCTTTTATCATGGTCATTCTCTTCATCGGATTCTCACCAATAGTTTGAAGTGAAATTTTCTAACCTTGGGAGGGTCCTATGTTTTAACATGGGTTTATCAATTCGAATGAAGTTTCATCCCTAATGGGATGGTTGTGGTGCTAACTTTGATATTTCATTATGATCTCTAGTCACAGACTACCACAATAGTTCTTGGTCATTCTCATCTCTCCCATCACCTTCCCCCTCTTCTAACCTTATGTGCTATTTCACAATCTTTCATTTTTCATCTATCCTTCATCATTTTGATTTTGAGTTGGTGTTACTATCCCTAACCTACTCAAGGAAAGTTGCTAACCTCTACCATGCAAGTATCTAGATCATGCCAAGCCATGCACTTATATGACCATGCCTTTCCTACAATTAAGTGAAAGTATTTCGTTCTCACACTTAATATTGTTGATGATATTATAGTCAAGATGCTATTATTATCATTAAATTCACTCATTATTTGCGTACTGGTCAAGATGGCATAGTAATTAGAACTTCTTGACATCTAAACTCATATATTATCTATTGTATCACTAACATGATAGTTATAATTATTACTCATTATCTTGTCATTTATGTTTCACAATTTAATTGTCATCATTCTTACATGGTGATTAAGCTTATCTCTTCCCCCTATATTGACATCCTAGCTTGCATGCATCACTTAGTAGATTCCTATTTCTTTCTCTGTTATATTTTGCTTACCTAATACCATAGTAATTCATGGGGCACCCATTCTTATTTCACCTTGTATTTCCACTCAAGGTATGTGGGTCTTCATGTGTACGATAGGATATATATTCCTACTGAGTGGAGGATTCCCTTGTGACATCAATACATTATCCTACATTGAAATGACCTTTGGATTACTCCTTTATACTTGCTTTCTTATATCCTCCCTTGCAACTTGATATTAATCACATATCATGGATAGAAACTCAAGAAAGGGAGGAAAATGTAACATATGAAATTCACACATAGGTACTCACATATGCATACCCACCAATATACCCTCTCAATAATTGCTCTAATGTGATGGATCACCTTCCTAGAACCTCTTTCGCATTATCTTATATGTCGGAACCTTATTGGGATGTCTAACACTTAGGTGGGATTCTTAGGTCCTTACTCTCCTTTCTTAGTAGCCAATGGCCAAAAGTTAAAATCACTTTGACCTCTTAGGGAACCCATTTGGGGATTTGTTAACTTCATGGGTCTATTCATGGGATCAAACCCCCATCCTAGGTCCATGGTCACTTAGGATACCTTAATTTGGGTCAATTTCCTACCTAACCCATTTTAGCCTTGTTATTTATGGACTCAACTTAGGTCAAACCCCTATCCTTCTTGACCTTTTGGCACTAATACAACCATAGATTTCCTTAGGGGAATATGAATACCAATTTGTAATTCTCCCAACTGGGGGTTGTTTTGGGTCTCAAAACCCATAATATTTTCATACCAAATCTGTAACATGGTAAAAAAATATGGTATGGCAATTCTATGCATTTTGGGTACCCTAACAACTAATCCATGTTTTCTTATTCCTCGAGGTTTCTCCTTTTCCTATTTATGCCCTTCTATTCATATTTATAAGAACTCTTCATCTCTTGGAAACTTAAATGATTTTATCTTTGAAAACCCTAAGTAACATGTGCACATAGGTTAGTTGCTAACCTCTTCCACCTCCTTGAATCCTTTAGGGATAATTACACATATAATTTCCAACACCTCTACATGGAGTCATTTAGATAGCTTATTTCCAATATTGTAGGTGTTTTTTATTCATCCTAGGGAATTTTCATTAGAATAGTTCCATTGATACCTTAGAATTTTTAACCTTGAAACCTCAAGGGAGGTTCCATTTGTTAGGGTCCCAACCTAGCTCCTCTAGTTTAGGGTATATGTTATTACTTAAGATATTGTATATATCTCTATTAAATAAGTCCCACTAGGAAGTTCAAGTCTGTAATCAATAAATAAGGTGGCCTCGTTAAACAAGGTCAACTACTTAGTGGTTGTGACCCCATTAATGAAGGCCCACCAGGAAGTTAATGTTTTGGTAAGTTAGATACTATCTATAATAGTCAAAGATATGTAATTGGGTGCCAAAAGTATTTGATATTATATTGGATATTTGCTCATTTGGAGGTTGCCTCTAAAAAATGCAATTGAACGTTGCTTTCGATTTAAAATATCAATAAGAGTTTGCATATTATTGATGTTTCAATACTTTGATTCTATTGTTTTTTTCCCATGATTATATTTATTTCTATATTTCTCTAAGTATTTTGTTCTAGTTATCGAGGAAGACTACCTATACTACCAAAGCAATTTCATGTGCTATCATATGTCTAATTTTTAAAATTTCCTTTGTAGGCTATATACATATTTTGGGATCTTGTTGGCAGCCAATTCACATTTTTCATTGTCTCATAAGTTGCCTACACCAATGTTTCACAAACATTGATTTTTCGTCGCAAACTTTGAATGAACGATGCTTTTACTCTTTGCGCCTTTCCGCACGCCTACCTTTGCTAAGTCTTCATGATTGTAAGCATGAAAATTTCTCCTTTAGAGGTCACATTTCGATCATTACCTGAACTGCCAATATCTTTTGTGTCATTATGCATATTGTGCCTATCTTTTTATTGGTCTTTACATGATCAGTAATATCCCTTGATCGGTTTTCATACTGCGATGGATTATATAACTCAGTTTTATTGGAGACATTTAGCCTTTGGATTCGCATTTCATGACTTGCCTAAAACATTGATTGATTGAATTGCATCGAGGTCATGATTTATCTTTTGTGATCCTTATTGTTGATCCTTATCATAGCTGTTGGCATATCAATTGTATGTAATATCGATTTGACACCTTAGTTAAACGTTTGATTAATGCATTGGCGAGAACATGATTTTGGGGTTTTGAACTTCATGTCGGATGTTTGAACGTTATGGTATAACACTCGCACACATTGGTATACTCATTTGACATTCTTATATCAATTGTGTGATTGGATTTCATTGAAATTGCAATGCATTAGTATTTGGATTGGCTTCTCATTTGGCCTACTCAATCTTTGGTTTCATAAGATGTATACATGTCTTTTTAATATAAAGCCTATGGCTACTGTTGCAACTATTGGTATGCTGGTCACATATGTTGGCACATTGATTAAGCGATGGATATCGGTGGTTACATTGACGCATAGTTGGGTTTGGTATTGATTCCAATTCGATTGTCGGTAGATCAAAAACATTGCTATGACATTGATTGTGCATGCACTTATCATTGTTTATTGGTCAACCAATTAATATAATTGTTGAGCTGTGTTATAGGGGATTTTACAGCTGTAAACGCCTGCCTCCAGGAATTTAGCTATTCCTCACTTGCCACGCTTATGCTCACTAATGTGATGATTTTATTAGATTCACAAATCATACAGAGGTAACTTGGGTCATTTTTGTTATATGGTTTGACATTTTCGGAGCTAGATCTGAATACCTCTTTGTTTATGCGACCTGTGAAAGTTTCTGGCGTTTCTAGGGTTTCCCATCTGTATTTTTTGTTTGGAGGGTTGTGCGAGTTTAGAGACAGGATCTGCAATTTTCATGCAATAAGTCAGCCTGGATATAAGCTTAAAACGATCTGCAACCAGATTGAGGGTTTGTGGTTTCCTTAGTAAATCAGGCTAAGAATGGCAATATGGAATAATACCTTGGATCCAAGCAAAAGGATTCGAAGAATTTCAAAGAAAACCTTCTTGTGTTTTTTGGACAGTCTTATCCTTGAGTGTTAGGATGGACCTGTGTTTGATCAAGTATTCATGAAGAAATTGCTCTTTCATATACTCCTCCAAGGGTTTTTTTCGACAGGTCACGACATTGGTCGGACTCCAGCTTGTGACATCGCTTGTTACTGTTGCAAAAACACTTGGTGGACAGCGTGAGACTACGCAATGGCAATCGGATGCTGAGA
>JZKD02S1554915.1:0-10391 GCA_000966675.3 Picea glauca
CTGCAAGCCCACTCAAGATAGAATTCATAGCCTTAGCATTGAAGCTAAATTCTAGTTTGTCATCCTTATTAGCTAGCACAACTGGCTTTACATACCCAGTATCTACCACATCCCATACATCTGCACCTAAAGCCATTATGTAGGTTCTCATTCTAACTTTCCAGAAGGCAACATTTGTTCCATTGAATATAGGGGCCTTATTGGTTGAATTTCCTTCATGGCTTGACATGTTTAAGCTATAGGATCTACCCTTAGATAAAAGGGGCCATATTTGATACCAATTGTTGGACAACTGAGAGGGGGTGGGGGGGTGGGGGGGTGAATCAGTTGTTATCGTTCTTAAAAAATTATGCTTCTTCAAAAATCTTTACAGGGAACTCAATGATGATCACAATAATGCAGAGAAATCAACAAAGGAACATTCAATATCAGTCACATATATGAGAAAGAAAGAGACATATACTTCCTGAGGGAACCCATACAGGGTAAAAACCTCTATTTCTTTATATGATAAGTATTATCTACATTCTTTACATTATCATACATATGAGCACCAACTCATTGTGAGGCTACAACCTCTAATTTTGAAAGTTCCAACTTGTTGAGAGCACCAACTCTCTGTTTTCTCTAGCACCCACTAGAAGGAAGCACCAACTCCCTGGTTTCTCTAGCACCAACTACAAGGAAGCACCAACTCCCTGTTTTCAAGAACCCACTTGAACCTTTGAGGACACCAGTCCTCCCTAGCACCTCCCAACCACCCTGAATAATAAATTCATTGTTACTGAAACTTATTACAGTGGTATAAAGTTATTCAATGGCTTACCAGCCTTGTCATTGTTCTGTTACAATGCTCTTCTTTGTCTGCATTAGTGTCTTCTGCACACCCTTTTCACTTTTTGTTCTTCTGCAGTTTATTCTCTCTGTGCCATATCCTTTCAATGCAACATTCCTCTACTGTCCATTTCTTCTCCTACGCTCAGCCTCCTTGCACACCCCTAAATTCTCCTACACTGCAACAACCCTTCTGTCTTCTTTGTTTTCCATTCTTCTAGTCTTTGTTGTGTTTGTGCATGCAATATTCTTAATGCCTCTGCATGCTCACTCCACGCCAAATTCCTCCACAACTCGAGTGCTCTGTCTGATCATCATTGTGACTCTTCAGCTTCTCTGGTGGTTCAACCCATGTGTCTATCATCACTAGGTGTTACGCTGAGATTCCTTTTTCTTTCTGGTAGTTGAGACTCTTCGTCTTCTCTATTACAGTCTAGCTCACCTTCTCTATTTCAGCTATAGGCTTCAACGCTCATCCATCTTGCAATCCCTTCTAAGAATAGTCTTCCTTCACTAGATGAAGCTTGGAGACTCTTCAACTCCTCTGGCAATCACACAGAGGTCTCTTCAAATTCTCTGGTAGATGCCATCAATGGTTTCTGGAAGTTTCACTATGTCGTGCATTAGTATCCCTCCGATATCCTTCAGGTTTATCTGCGTCATTGGATGAACTTTATTAATCTTGCTTTTAAATCGGGTTTCATCATTTTGGCATTCTTATGCCCAAGTGTCTCAACACTTCATGTCACAATCTTCGAAGCGTCGATAAAGAGCTTTTCTGCGCTAGCTCCTTCCTCTATATGACCATGGCCATGACCAAGCGGTTATGCCTAAAGTGTTTTTTGTGAATTCGTGTTTCGTGAATTTGGAGATGAGGCATCTCGACTCTCCAAGTCACGATCTCCGAAACCCTAAAATGGAGCTTATCTGGACTGACTCCTTCCCTTCTCGTGACCAAGGGCTATGACCACAGCCTTATGCACAAGGCACTTTCATGATTTTGCATTTCGTGAGTCTAGAGATGAGGCATCTCAACTCTCCAAGTCGCAATCCCGAAAACCCTAAAATAGCATGGGATGAACGGTCCCGATCAACACTTGATCTGACGTCACAGATCATGTCGCGATTTCGCATATCGCGATTTTGAAATTCATGTTGTTCAATGTTCTTGTCACTTCAAATTCATGATCCATGAAACTCCAAAATGGAGTCGAATCAATGGTCCATATCACATCTTGATCTGATGGTTGTGATTAAGTCGCGATTTTGCATTTCGTGATATCGGAATTTCTGTGGTTAATATTCTTCGACATCTCCAACACTCGATTCACGAAACACCTAAACGGACTGGGATCAACGATCTATATTCAATCTTGATCTGATGGCTCAGATTAAGTCACGATTTTTCATATTGCGATTTCGGGATTCCTGTGGGTAATATTCTTTGACATCTCCAACACGCGATCCGTGAAACACTGAAATGGACTGGGATCAACAGTCTATATTCAACCTTGATATGATGGCTCAGATTAAGTTGCAATTTTTCATATCGCGATTTCGAGATTCCTATGGTTGATATTCCTTGACACCTCCAACTCTCGATCCGTGAAACTTCGAAGTGGACTGGGATCAACGGTCCAGATCAAACTTTGATCTAACAGCTCATATTAAATCACGATTTTTCATATCACGATTTCGAGAGGTTAGGGAACCCCATTCCTTTGACTCTCCAGTTAGCAGAATGAAGATCTGTGTCCATGTGTCCTACTTGTAAATGGATGGTCCTCCTTCTTTCGAGATTTTGTACGTCTGCTTCTCCTTGCACTTTAAAGAACGTGTAGGTTCTGCTTGATCCAACGATGGTCGGATCCCGATATTGGATCTAACACCTGAGATCTATCCTCCTCTTCAGTGTGCTCTTCTTGTCTACATTCAGATCTGACAGCCATCGGGAATTCAGGATGGGATCCAACGATCACTGATGCTTCTCCTCCCGAGCTTACTTTTTCCTTGGTTTTCCTTCACTATATACTTTGATCTTGCCATCAATGACAAGCACATACTACCTATAAAGCATGCCAATCATCCTCTGCACTATCTCTTCTGATTTTATCGAGATTTCTCTGCAGCGTCTTCCCAAACTACTTCTGGTGCTCGTCTATTACATTCTTCCTGTACTCAAGCCATCATCGGTGTTGTACTTTCCATCAATGACAATCATATGCTGCCTATAAAACATTCCAACAGATTAGTCCTCCAATTTATTTCTTTAAATATAGGGCCATCACCACATAAGTATGGTTTATGAAAAATTATTCTTCAATGTAAAATGAAAGCAACGGAGAGAGCAGGGTTTATTTAAATTGAAGTAGTGGTCAATAATTGTCGTTCATGTTTAATGAAACACGAGAAGAAGGTACAAAGTAAAATTAAAACAAATACCATAGATTCAAAAATACTATTAAAAAATAAACTGAAATTATTCTATATTCAAACAAGATGGGTTACAAAATACAGTTGAGACTATTTTCCACAATGATTGTGATTTCTCCTGTGGCCAACCAATAAAAAATATGTACATTGATGAAGCTTCTTGACAATTTTCTTGACGTTCAAACCATTTATTCGTAAAAAACGAGTTGAATATAAAATTTGGGTTTTGTACTTAATCGGTGTTACCAACTACATCTATCCCAATTTTTTGAATATCTTGTCTCTTCCAAATATGGCCTGCTTGCAATGACTGGTTATTCAACATTCCATTCTTTGTCAAGTATTAATTTCCCTTTGTCGTCAAAAACTTGGGCTTTAAGATGATTTCCTTGCAATGTTCTTGACCCTTGACATTTGAGACAACCTAGAAATGTGATTCAGGCTGATTTCAAAGTAGAGGGAGTCGTTTTATATCACAATAGCTATGGCATGGGAAAAAAATTCAAGTATGTTCTGGCTTCTCTTCTCCCTGTATTCAATCATCTGTTTGGTTGAAAAGCCTGCCTGAATATTTGTATGTTGAACTTCTTTGCTTGATTACAATAAATTGGAAGAAACGTCCAACCCAGCTGGAAAATGCTAATCTGTTGAGGTATAACACTTCTTTGGCCAGCATAGGTCTAGCAAGTGCATCAAATGTTGCAGAATGCATAAGCACAGGTCTGGAAAGTGTATCAAATCTTGCAGATCACATCAGAATATATATTTCCTCATAGCGGTGGAAGATATGGCAGCCCATAGAAAGTTCTGGAATGTTCAGAGGTGATGCCAAATATGTGGAGTCTGTAACTATATAAAGAGGAAACTGAACAAACTTTGATAGAGAACATGCCTTTTTGTCAAGTCGGTTACTAGACCCACATGTAGCTCATCAAGCTTTGATATAGAAACTTTCATAGTGATAATATGTCGTTTTATCCACCCATACAGTTTTTGTTACCCGCCTCTGGTTACATTCGTAAATGGAGTAATATTTCACGTGATTTACAAACATGACAGTACATTATGCAAGCCACTGTGAATGCATCGCCCCCAAGGAAGAAAAATTCTTTGTGGGATCTGTAGAATTCGATACACTTTCCAAATCTGTGTTGTTGCAAGAAACTATATACTTAAATGAAGAACTATTTTTCACATGATTGGAAAATCCATTACAACTCCCAACAAGAAAACAAAGAAGTTCAACAAACAAATCTCCAGGAAGCCTTTTCAACCAACCAAAGCATTGAACACGGGGGCAACAACAACTAGAACATACTTGTTCTTTTTTTTTCCTCCTCTCTGCATTTTTGTTGGATAACAGAGGTTTTTTTTACTCAAATCTCACGTCACATAAAACCAATATCTCTTCTTTCATCTGGGCCTCAATCACATCTCTAAGTTGTCTTACATGTGCATGACCAAGAACATTAGAACAAAGGCACCCTAAAGTGAAACTCTTTGATGATAGAGAGAAATGGCAATAACTATTTAAAATGAACACTGGATGATCTTTCATAGATTTTTTCTTAATTTATTTTAATGATAGATTTTCTTGATATTTTCGATTATTAATGTCAATATTTTCGAATATGTACATTGAATACTGACTAATAACATGTATTAACATTCCCATATCCGACCAGATTCTCAAATCTGACATCTAATATATGCACAATGTTAAAGAGGGACATTAATTCAAGGCCTCTGTGGGTGACACGTTCGTGGACTATGCTAAAGTCTTTAAGAAAAGTAAAAGAGCCAAAAACAATAAGTTTTTTTTTTTTTTGGAAAATTCAAAATGCAGGCAAAAGAAATTACCAGATCCCATAATATTTGCCTGTCTATTCATTTTAATGGGAAATGTCCTCGATCTTTCTTCTTATTAAAGGCCATCTTTTCAAACATGTCTAGTCGGTGGTGACTTTTGAAAGCATAATTAATGTCTATTGGAAAGAGCGAAAGGTAGCGAGGATGGAGTGGAGCGCCAAATGTTTCTAAATTTTTTGAGCTCGGAAAGGCACCAACCCGCTAAACTTTGAAAACTTGACTAAGTATGGAAAGCTAGGTAAAATAGACAAACTCATTACAGGTAGAGGTTCGGTTGCGAGTTCAACGAGTGTCAAGTTGAATTCTAAAGCATGAAATTTTTGGGTGAAAGACGTATACACCGAACATGACCTGTCATAGTTCGATAGAACCTATCTGTGAATTCGTGCCATAAAACTGGTTAAGTATGCAACCGAATGAGGGTCGGTTGGAATGACAACAGTAAGGTGAGAAACTATAGAGGCAGAAACATAGTTTACAAGAGGAAACGAAAAGTTAGAGAACAACTATATCACTCACACAACAAAACCTACTCCCATAACTATGAAACCATAGTAACACATAATCCATGGAAAAAGCATCGCCAGCTATGAAATATAGTTTGAGGCTGACAAACTCTGGTTCCATGTGTAAGAGATGAAATTTATGTCGACTGCACTTTATTTCTATGTTATTTTATCTTTATAGTATTCTATGCAAACTCCACTGCAAAAAAAGGTAACAAGAGATCCAACTGCAGATGCAACATCCCAACATTGCAAACCCTAGGCAAACAAGAACAAGTAGCAAATAACAACCTAGTTAAGAAGCAGCAAAAGGCCCAATTGTAGGTGCACGACTAGAACCTTGCAAAGTCGAATCAAACAAAAATAGACATCATACAACAAAGAAAGAAGCAAGCAACAACCACTCCATGAGGAATGACACAGTTCCAATCACGATTGAAGAACCCCAAATGTGCAAACTGCAACAACACGAACAGGCAAGCAAGAACAACAACAACATGAAAATAATAAATTAGTGGAAATGGAAAAAAGAAACATGAACCAGTGAACCAACAATGCCACTGAAGCATATAAATTTTAAAAACGAAAGAAAAAGTATTGTAACAAGCCTGTTAAGTAAGCATTCAACACTACCAAGCTTGTTAGGTAAACATTTAAGTCTTTTAGAAATGATCTGTAAACATTTAAGAAAAAAATCCAATGTGGCAGGTCTCTGATGTATCCCAAAAAAATTATTATATTTTTTGTAACAATAGTTCGAACACTAGAGAATGTATTCGAAGGCCAAAGTTTGGATATGCCAGCATATCAAACATTCCCATAAATTTACCTATCATAAAATTATAAACCAAACATTCGAACTAATTCTAGCATTAATCCACCTTCACCGAATGAATACCAAAATATATTATTCAACTAAAAGAGGAGCAAGGGTTTGAAATTCAAGGCAAGCTACAGTTTGGCAATTGCGTCCATAGAAAAGAACATCATGAGAACCAAAGGGGAGGGGTAATTGGACCCCCTCATACAAAAAGGTAGTGGTGGACAGAGGGAAAGGACCAAGAGGCATAGTGTTCAAGGTACCAGCAATAGGAACCTAGGGATCAGACCTAGGGAAACGACAAGAAAGAAACCAGGACAAAAACGAGAGCACAGCAGAAGAAGTCAAGGAAACTCAGAGTGAGGCGCAAGAGTCAGCGAAGACCAATGCAACAGAAGGGCACAACCTGTACAGGCCCAAAACAAAAATGATACGCAAGGTGATACTGGAGGACCCACAAATTCAACTCTACAGGGACCAAATGAAGACGCATGCGCTCATATGCAAGTTCATGGGGTTATGGACCACATAGAGAAATCTGTGCAACTGGATCAAATATCACTAGAAGACAAATGGAGAAGTGGAACTCCACCTAGGCTCAAAAGGTTTATTCAAAATAGTCTTCATGAATTTGGAGGATAGGGATAGAGTCTTCGAGGGAGGTCTATACTTCCATGCCTCAGTTGGACTGTAGATGCAACCCTGGAAAGAAAACTTCTCCTTGGAAAAAGAGACATTAGAAAAGGTACCGGTCTGGTTGAGATTCTATTCATTAGCCTTATATTAATGGTTGCCTTCCACTTTTGAGGCAATAGGAAACAAATTGGGGAAATATGTGAAGACCTCAAAAGCCACCCTAAAAGGAAGATACTGATCATACGCAAGAATGTAAATAGAGATGGATGTTTCTAGAGCACTCCTAGAAGCCATAAGTCTAGAATTCAAGGATGAGTAATGGATCCAAAACATAGATTACAGATAGATCCCCTTTCAATGCAAAATTTCCACAAACACGACTTCCTGATCAGAGAATTCCCTCTTAATAAAAAGCACGAAGAAACAAACCCTAAAACACAACAGGATGAGGAAGGGTTTATAACACCAAACCCCAGAAATAGAGAAAATAAAAAGAAGAATAAAACCTAAATAAGAAATAACTAGGAGACCCAAAAAACTGGGATGGAAGGGGCCAAACAAATAAAGGGGTAAAAGATGAAAATGACTCGGTAAAATCTTAAGAGGTCAAAGAAAAAGAAACAAAAGAGCCTACTGACCGACCAAGTAACAAGACGATGCAGGGGAGTTGCACAACCCCAATGGATGGAGAAATAAAAGATGAAAACACTACCATGAAATATGAAGAGGGAGATGAGGAGATGATCCTGAGTGAAGTAGGCACATAAGACCTTGATCTCAGGGACCTGGTAGAAATACAAGGGATAGACCTTCCGAACATATTGGAGCAATGGAAAAGGTAGGCTGTCAACAATGTACCAACAAAACAACTTGACCACATCCAGTACTTGTTTCTCTTATGGGAGGAAGCCAAAGCTAGAGGACAAAAGCACACACATGGGGAGATAGGACACCTAGGAGTCAAATCTAGCGAGGGACAACCACCACTATCACCCAAGTAGATGAGAAGGAAAAAAGGTAGGAAATCAAAAAGTGTATCCCTACATGAGCTGGGAGCGCTACTGATAAATTCAGGTAAGATCAAGAAACTCTTTCGCAACTCCCCCCCACATGTTTAAATGAAGGTAATAACTTGGAATATAAGAGGCCTAAACATCCCAAGAAAGAAAAGAATCCTTAGGACAAAACTAAAATAGGAACAATTGGATCTCTATTTCATTCAAGAGACAAAATGCATCACAGAAAGAGTGGCGAGAATCAGTAAACAACATTGGTGCAATTACAAGATGGTAGCCATTTAAGAACACCAAATGGTAGGCGACATTCTCACTTTGTGGAACCCATCAATTCTAAATCTAATAGCAGCAGAAGCAGCCAGGTACACCCTAACGGTACACATCCAAATCATTGGAAACACAGAGGAGATTCTTTGTACTAATGTGTATGGGCCCCAAGGGTCAGAGAAAAAAAGAGGAATGATCCAAGACCAAGAATACATAAAGGACTGATCCACTAACCTCCATTGGATACTGGAAGGGGACTTCAACATCATCACCTCACTTGCGGAGAAGAAAGGAGGTACAAGAAGATTGGATCAAAATCCAGAAGAATTCTCAAAGTTCATAAACATAGTGGAGATGGTATATCTAAAAACTAAGAATGGCCAGTTCACCTGGAACAATAAACGGATGAGCTAGTTTCAAGTAGCAACAAGACTTGACAGATTCCTTATTTTAGAGTCAATCATTATGCGTGGGCTAAACTTAGATTGCAACATCCTTCCCTGGGGGGGATCTGATCATTAGTCAGTGCAACTGGAATTTGGTTTCCAAACAACATCGAGGAACATACCCTTCAGATTTGAGAAATTTTGGATTGAACACCCAACTTTCAAGGAAAGAATCAAATAGTGGTGGTAGGAGGAGAAATTAGAGAAAGGGACTAGGATGTTACAACTTTATAAGAAACTTAATTACATAAAAAATAAGCTTAAAGAGTGGAACAGGGACACCTTTGGGAATATAAACCAAGAGAGAAAAAACTTAGAAGAAAAAATGAAAAAACTCCAAGATACCTACATGCTGGAAGGCTATACAAAGGACCGAAAAAAGGAAGAGATCTAGCTGACCCAAGATTGGGAAGCATGATGCCAGTAGGAAGAAACACTCTGGCATCAAAAGTCTTATATCCGATGGATAAAGAAAGGAGAGTGGAACACCAAGTTTTTCCATAGAAAAACCATGGCAAGAAGAGCCCACAACAAAATTCTGAAGATCAAGGACTAGGATGGAATCAAACGTGAATCACATCAGGAGATTGAAACTGCTCTGGTTAAACACTTCCACGGGATAGCCCAAGAACCCCTCCAAGAAATAACGAAGGCCATTCAAAGGATAACCCAACATATTCCACGATTGGTCATAGAGGAACAAAACATCTTCCTAAACAAACCTATTACCATGGAAGAAGTTGACCAGGTGCTCCAGGAAATGCCTAATGGGAAAGCCCAAGCCCAGATGGCTTCACAGTGGAATTCTTCAAATCCTATTGGGAAATCATCAAACATGATGTTTATAAGGTATTAGAGGACTCCAGAAGGTCAACCTCAATCCTTAAATCACTAAACGCCACAATGATACCACTAATCCCCAAAGAAAATGAAGCCAAAACCCCTGACTGGTACAGACCTATAGCACTATGCAATGTGGTTTACAAGATAATCTCCAAAGTCATAGAAAATAGACTAAAACCCCTCCTACATACACTGGTCTCACAAGAACAGGTAGGCTTTGTGGAAGAAAGACAAATAATGGACAACATCATCCATGCCCATGAGATCATTCACACCTTGAAGCTTCAAAAGAGAGGGGGAATGCTAATACAACTCGACCTAGCAAAAGCTTATGAAAAAATTAATTGGCACTATATGGTCAAGACCTTGGAAGCCTTTGGTTTCACCCAACACTGGATCAGCTGGATTGTCAGTCTCATAACCACAACAAGCTACTCGCTACTAATCAATGGATCCCCTTCCAAACCATTCTGGTCCACGAGAGGTATCAAACAAGGAGACCCACTATCCCCTTTCTTATTCATTATGATGATGGAAGGCCTCAGCTAGAGCATAAAGAGAACAACCGCAATAGGGGAAATAACAAGTCTCAAATCCTTTGAAAATTGCCCTAATTCAACTCACCAACGGTTTTTGGATGATACCTTACTCCATGGAATCCCCACGGTAAAGGAAGATAAAGCCTACAAATGAATCCTATAAGATTTTGGGGAAGCCTTGG
>JZKD02S1554926.1:0-10391 GCA_000966675.3 Picea glauca
TATATTATATTTAAATATTTTATTATATTATTTATTTTATTTATGGTTCTCTGGACTTCGAGAAGTCTCAAATTTCCACTCTCCCTTTTCCATCGAAGCCTAAATTCCACTATCCAACTAAGCCTAAGTCCTACCCCACTCACCTAGACTCTACCCCATCTGACCTTATGCGTATACCTCGCCTACTCTACCCCATCCCACCTAAAACTCCATGTACATCCACTTTAATATACACTAACTTAATTTTAATATATTTTTTATATTTTAAATTTTAATAAAACTTTACTAAGTGTTCCCTCTACCATGGTCTCCCCATTACATGTTTACAGAAGCACTCATATCCATGTTTGAATATAAACTCATAAACTTCATTTCCATCCCATGCATGTGGGATATATATTTTTTAACTTTTTAAACTTACGCAAAACGCACAAACCGTTCATCAATTTGCACTGGAGAAGTTACAAGACCCTGACTTTGGGAGGTCATATATCGAGATCCGAGGCACAAAATAAGGCTTGTGAGGTCTTGCTGGAAAGATTAAACAAAGGAGAATAACCTAGGATAATTTATTTTTTGAAATCGGTAAGCTAAATATTCCAAAAATTCAGTATAAAATAGGCTATGAGATTGAAACAAATTAAGTTTCCTGTGTGAATATTTAATAAACACTTGACTGGAAGAATGTATTTATGTTGGGATCTCATTCCATATTGTCAACTTGTCAATGATGCAATAGTTGGAAAATTATTTCTTCTCATAGTTAGGGATATATGTTTGATTTTTCATTTTATCTTCTTCGAATAAGCATTTTTAATCATTTCTAGAATTGGGTTTTTTCTTTGATTTTTTAATATATTTTTAATGATAATTTTGTGGAGTTTTGAGAGTGTAATCACCAGATGGAGTTATGAGATGGATTAAAGAGAATTATAGAGGAGGAGGACAATAAATCAATCAAAGGTGTCGAGAGATCCAAATCCTCTTCAATCATAATCTTATTTGAAAAATTTGTTCCAGATTTCAAGATAGATTTCAAGGCATCAATTGAGCAACCATTTCTAGGAATAAAGAGAGTCATTCAGCACTGGAAAAAGATAAAAGGAGCAATAGAAGACTATGACAAAGGGAGGGGACAGTTTAGGGATTTTTCTTACCAACAAGGTTGCATTCTTTGTAAATCCTGTGTGGTTGTTGTAAATATTCTCAGATATCAAGCATTAATTCATTGGATTCATTGCTCATTTCTCTTAAAGCCTTGTCTTTCTTTCATTTTTTCTATTTTAAACTTCTCATATTCCATCTCCATTCATTTTTATTTTTCAGTAAGATTATTGTTATGATTGGATGTTTAACAATTTGGTAAAACCTTCATCGTTGCAAACATAAAGGAATCTTTTAGATATCATATTTCCATATATATGTTGTGATATTTGATTAGACCTGAGTTTTACTACTAAAACTTATGAATGAGAAAGGATTTATTTCCTTCTTCTCATATAATATTGATCATAACCCTGATATGTTCTTATTGCATTCACCTTTTGATTTGTTGGATTCATCATTGGCAATTCCCAATAAATCATTTGTTCTTCATCTTAGACATGTAGAAACTGTTTTTTCCCTCTATAAGGTCTGAGATTTGTGTTATTTTTCCATTCTTCTACCTCCATTTATCATATTTTGTGCTTTGAAATATGAGACTCCATGGCCAATGGACTTAGTATTCTGATTTGAGTTGCTTACAACCCTTTATCCAATTTATTGTATTATATCCTTAAACTTGTTTATCCTTTGTTTTATTCTCTTAAATCTGGCCACTATATTTCATTGTAAAGTTGTTTCTTATTGTGATTGAGAAACCCATATTTTGAAGTCATATGAGGGAGATCCCTTTGGCTAGAAGGGCCATATTACCAGTTAGAAGTTGGTTGAAAATGTGCTAGACATTTCTCTTTTACAACCAATAGAAATATCTAGTAACAAAATTTTTTGGCATCATTTCCAGAGACGAAGACACGAAGCTATTGTTTCCCTGGGAGTACGACAAAGATCAACTTTGGATATTGAGGGTGTGTTGAAATATACACTTGACACTGAGAAGGGGGGTGAATCAGTGTCTGAAACTTTGAATTATTTTCACACTCTCATAGATTAACTAATTTAACTGAATAAGATATATGCATCTGAATTAATAATTCATAAACATGTATAAAAAAAACTATATGAAGTAGATAAAATATCTTTCTTTTATTTATTTAACTTGAATGAATACAAATAAAATTAGTCTTTTAATATATTCAACTTCAACTAAATATGACAGAACCAAATCTTTGATACAAGACCCATCGTGTGGTTCTCATATACAACTGAGAAATGAGGAATCCAACCCTCATAACAAGACCCAACTTGTTGATCTCAAATCCAACTGAGATGTGAGGAATCCAACCTACATGACAAGACTCATCTTGTAAACAAGAACCAACCTGATAGAATGAACTTCCATTCAATCCATTATATATACATATATTTAATCCACCAAGAAACTCTTAGGTTCACCACCACTTATGGTTTATATAGCATTTCAATAGGTGTAGGATTGAACCATTGTGTCTTTTTGACATGAACCATTGCATCTCTTCATAGATAATATTCTCCTTTTATTCATTAATTTACCATGTAAGTTTCTCAATTAAATTAGAAGACTAGTTGTTGGCCCTTGGTTATGGAAGGAAGTGAAGAACAAGGAAGAAAAGGTAAAAAGCAAACTTCCCGAGAGACACATTGACTGTCACTGGGTCAAAGTGAGAAAAAGAGCAGAGAAGATGGAGAGAAGTATGGAAAATAAATTTGTTGGATGAGAAGATCAAGGTTGATAGATCAGCAAGGAAGAGGGATCGAGGACAACTCATCAAGCGAAGAAAGCCACCGTTGGATGCCTTGGAGCACCACGCGAGAAAGAAGGAAAGACGGGCTGGCAAAGCCCGGAAAAAGTAGATCAAGTTGACCTAGGGTTTTAAACACCTAGGGTTTTTGGTATTTAGGGTTTTGGCACCTAGGTTTCGACCTAGGGCTGTCAGTGAATGATTGTAATGTATAAATAGAGGTCTAAAGGGCCTAGGTTGGGTTGGTAATTCTGGGTGGGTACGATATTCTTGTTGATCTAGCTCCATTTTTGTGGTGAGAGATTATTGTATTGTGAGAGAGAAGTACTGAGAGAGAAATATTATTTTGGTATTGTAATATCTTGAACTGTGTGCGAAGGTCAAGTCTTGCAATTGGGTACGTAGGAAGGGGAGAGAAGGGGAGAGAAGAAAGGAGATTTTCTAGTTGAGAGCGCAGATAAGAACTGTATTCTTTGCCTAAATAGATCATAAACAAAATTATGTGGATGTAGCCCTAGAGAGAGGGTGAACCACGTATATCTGGTGTTATGTGTGTGATTGATGTATTGATCTCTGTCATTGTTATATTGTTATTTACATTGTTGTATTAGATCAGATCTATGGAATGTGTAGGGTAGATCTAGCTTGATAAGTGATAGATGCAAGTTGTGTTGTTGTTGTAATAGATCCACTTGATATTCCCCTGATTGTAGGAATCTCTATCTTGCAACCCCCTCATAGATTCTTCGGGTGAGATTGCATCTTCTTCGTAGGTGTTGCTGAAAGCGCCAGTAGCTAGGGCTTGTTGGTGTGATCTTGGAGATAAACCCTGGGTCTGCCCCTGTGCCAACAAATGGTTCCATTACCAGGATGGGAATGTCAAGGTGGTTCCCATCGAAGATAGAGATTCAAAAGTGGATAGAAGATCAAGAGAGGGACTTTGTTGAAGCCCGGAACAAGAACCCTAATCTGGGTACTGAAGATTGGCTAAAAAGATACATCTTCACTGACATTCATGAGATCTTCTTTGGAGGAATCTACCAAGGGTTGGAGTGGGTGGCTAGGTTAGCTAATACCTAGTTCGAGATCAGATCTAGACCTCCTATGGTTTGGACATCGACGTTGATCCAAAAGTTCAAAAGAGTTGATAACGCCATATCCAGAGCAGTAGCTCATTTGTTTGATAGTACCATTGGAGGGTATATCATCGAGTTTGTTGTTGACAGGGTAGAATCATATAGCCAAGCCGAGAGATACTTTTTCAAAGGACCCAGAGGAAAATTTTTGCACTTTCTGAAGCTGGGAATCAGGATGTTGTTTCTTGAAAAGAACGTCCTGAAGATACAATAGATCGAGTGGATTTGAAAAGGATTATGTTCAAGAATTTGGACAGCGATAGCGACACAGAAGCTGGACATACACATAGTGGGAGGGTATTCTGAGGGGTTCACCTTGAGAAATTGTTTAAGAAAAACTATGGGGAAGATGGTTTCTAGAGTGAAGAAGAGGCAGATCTGATAGACAAAGAACATTCAGAACCCACCAAGGCAGAAGAAGGGGAAGCAGAAGAACTTTTCCAGAACGAGCTAGAAACCTTAGGAACTATGAAGGATACTAAAGTAAGTAATATCAATCCTCCTATCGTTTCGGAAACGATAAGTAATTAGAACATTCCAAATCACTAGAGTCTGCAGAGCACTATTACTAGAGGTTTAACATCCACTTAGACAGGAAACCTAGGCAACTTCATGGCAGATGAGCTGAGGCTCCCTATCTTTAGAGGAGATGGATCTAAAGATCCTGATTAACACTAGTTCCCATGTGAGGCCATATGGAACATTAAAAATATTACCGATGAAGCTGTTAAAAGAAACCAATTTAGCACTACATTGAGAGACCGCACATTGAGCTAGTACATGATGCTTGTCCAAGGACTTGTGTAGCCTAAGCCATTGAATGGGATCAAGAACACACTAATTGCAGAGTTTAAGAAACCTAATTTGGAGTCACAATGTATTAAAAAACTAAAGGAGATCAAGAATAAGGTAGCCGAACCTATTTGGGAGTTCGAACAGAGATTCAAGACCCTAACGGGAAGATTGGCTTTTAAGATCCTAGATGAGAAGAAAAAGGAATGGTTCATCGCTGCCCTGTTACCACATATCAGATTTCCCTTAATGAAGAAAAATATTTCTTCACAAGAAGAAGCATTGAAGATCACCATGAAGCTTGAATCAACCCCTATGGGAGAATCTAGCTCAGGTATGAGTCAGATCTTGAGTCAGCTAACTAGTTTGTCTCCACAGGTTGAAGACGTCAAGAAAGACAAGGGAAAAGACAAAAGAGAAGACATTTGGTGTGTTAGATGCAGATCAGAAGGTCATGACAAGGAACACTGCCCTCTATTCAATGAATACTTGGCTTCTGGAGCTCCGAGCCCCTTGAAGCAAGTCACCTTACCTTGGTTCCAAGTATGAAGAAATCGACATCACCCTAGTGAGTTCTAATACATGCAGAAATTTGTTCAGACCCCTACAAACTTGTATTCCATATTTTGTAAATCAGTAGGGAATGATGATAGATATTGCAGAGCTTATGATCTCATGCATGAAATATCAACATATACAAGATCCAAGGTGAAGTACATCAAGAAGGAAACAATGCACAATATAACTCCTTAGGAAGAGGAAAATTCAATCCTCGTGGTGGATAAAGAGGAGGAGGAGGAGGAGGAGGAGGAATGGGATAAGACATAGGAAAAATAATCTGTTATAACTGTGTGCAACCAGGACATATATCAAGGGACTGTCAGAACCCTTGTACCACTTGCAGTTATTGCAACTCCTTCGAGCATGTCATTGAGGACTGCCCTGTGCTGTTAGCTAAGCTTCAGGAAAGACGAGGACCTCAACAGAACCTGCAAGTGAAACTAATATATGTTGAACCTCACAAAGAAGACCCTAGAGTCATTGTTATTACTTGAGGAGGCACTACAATAGGAGAGGATATAATGATCCAAGGAAATATTGTAGAAGACTCAAGTATTAGGAAAGTTGCAGAGAAGACTCAAGATTTTGATGCGAAGAAAGAAAGACATATATTCGAGGAGGGAAGATAGGAGTTCAAGGGAGACCAAGTCTCTTCATTAAAAACACAAACAAAAGTGAGAGAATATGGAATGCCTCATGCATTTGGTCAGTTAGCTTCGCCAAAAGGAGGAAAATGGGTTAGTAAGCTCATCAAATTTTTATACACTTGTATTAAGTTGATTCAGGATGAAAATGTTGTACAAGAGCTACATAACTTAATCAGGCAGTATGATCTAAGAAATATGGACCCCTTAATGAATAGGGAAGTACACCAAATTGGTAAGAAGAGAAGGACAAATAAAGAATTACACTTGAATGCTCAGATAGGAGAATATAATATAGACTATCTGGTCCTCGACTTAGGGTGGGAGGTCAATGTCATAACGAAGCAAACTTGGGCACTAATGGGAAAAATGAGGTTGATCTATTCCCCTATCAAACTTAGGATGGCTAATCAGCTAACTGTCAGCCCATTTGGACGATTGGAGCATATCCCTGTTGACATCGACGGGGTAAGAACATTTGCAGATTTTGAGGTAATTGAGATAGTCGATGACAGTTGCCCTTACCCTGCATTGTTAGGAATCGATTGGGCCTTTAAAAATTCCATTGTAGTTGATCTGAAGAAAAGGTGTATGACCTTTGAAAAAGATGGCCTTCAGGTCATTGCACCCTTATATCCAGATGAATGTATGCGATACACATAGCCAATCAGAGAATAAGACCATGCATACGAATTTTAAAACATCTACAAACTAACAACTAGACAACATGATTATATCAACCCTACAGCCGATAGGAATCTGAGCTGGTGAAGTGACAATGCGTGTTCATCAGATTCAGAAGAAGCACTGGAGAACTGGTCGAACCAAATGTATGAAGTATCTACCAGAAGATGTGCTATATTAACCAGAGAAGTTTGTTGGATCTGCACAACAATGAGTAACTTACCCACATTTGATGGGTTAAACCCTTTAGAAACCTTCCTATTAGATTTTGAAAAAAATGTACCAACACAACAAAGGTTTTTGGCAATGGATGAGGCCCTGAAAGCTACACCAACAAGATGGTGGGGGACGCATAAAAGAGATATCACAGACTGGACACGATGTCAAACTTTAATGACAACGCAATTATCAACACAAGCAGTAAGTTGTGAAGTAAGGTACACTGGTCAAAATTTCCCAAAGGACCATGTGCGAAGCTATGAAGAGGACTAGAGTGACATTCCTCGAGAAAAATGGGTGCACAGATTCATTAACACGCTGGACAAGACTCATATCAACTGGTACCTTCAAGTGGAGTTGCGCCTCATCACTGCAGATTGGGAAGGTATGATTCATAATTTTGTCACCACCTTTTCATTTGAAAGTGAATATCCTTCAGTAGACCAAGCATTACAGATTGTGAGACAGAAGGTATTTGAATAGGCATCTAGCCTCCCTATGAAACAAGAAGAGGAAGAATGGACCGTGCCTCTCTAGAAACTGCAGACTTGCTACAACATCAATGTCAATGAAAATGATGATCCAAGGAAGGTAAACGTCACTGAAATAGAAGGCCAAATAGATGTGGAGGGACCAGGAGTTGAGCTACCATTTATTGGTCACCCAATCAAGATAAAAAAGGTCAATATTAGAACAGAGGAGACACCATAGCTTGCCAATGTCGGAAATTATTGGGATGCTTCTACCATTGACAATATTACAAAGTTGTTGCATGAATATCAGGACTTGTTTCTGAACAAGTTCACTACTATGAAGGGTATCAAAGGACCTATGGGAGAGATGAGAATACCTTTGAAACTAGGTGTGAAGCTAGTCAAGCAAAGACCCTACAAATTGAATCCAAAATACAAGGAAAAAGTGAAGATTGAGCTTGAGAGAATGTTGGAAGTAGGAATTATAGAACCTGTCGAAGAATTAGAGTGGATCAACCCTATGGTGGTACAAGACAAGAAGACAGGAGAAATCAAGATATGTGTGGACCTCAGGAAGTTGAATGATGCTTGTCTGCATGACCCTTTCCCTACACCATTCACTGATGAAGTATTAGATAACGTGGGAGGCCAGGAGGTATATTCTTTTACAGATGGATTTTCAGGATACCATCAGATCCGGATTGCTAAGGAGGACCTCCACAAGACCAAGTTTTCCACAAAATGGGGATCCTACCAATATACAATGATTCCATTTGTACTGAAGAATACCCCAACCATCTTTTCTAGGGTGGTGGTTGAAGCATTCAAATAATTTTTTCATAAATTTTTAGAAGCATATTTTGATGACTGGTCCGTGTTTAGTTTGTTGAAAAACCATATTGAATGTCTAAGGCTAATGTTGGATAAATGAAGGCAGTGTCAAATTTATCTGAATCTGAAGAAGTGAATATTCTTCTCACCATTTGGAGTGTTATTAGGCCATATTGTATGCAAGCAGGGATTGTTGGTTGATCCATATAAAATTGCAATTATAGTTGATTTGCCACCTCCTACTTCAGTTAAACAACTGTGCACTACGCTAGGAAACATTGACTATTATAAGAAATTCATCAAAGGATACACCCATATTGCATCACCGATGGAGAAGCTATTGAAGAAAGACTGCCAATTTGATTGGATAGAAGAATGCCAGACAAGCTTCGACACATTGAAACAGAATATGGTCATTGCATCTATTCTGGTTTTTCTAGATTGTATTAAGGAGTTCCATGTGCATGTCGATGCATCTTCCATTACATTAGGATTTGTATTAGCACAACTAGGAATAGGAGACATCGACCATCCATTAGATTTTGCTAGCAGGAAGCTATCCACAGCTTAAATTAATTACACCACTATAGAAAGGGAAGGATTTTCCATGGTGTATGCGCTGCATAAATTTCACCACTATTTGTTGGGAGGACACTTCAAAATGTTTATAGATCACTCCGCGCTGAAATACATGATCAACAAGCCAGTGTTGGGGGGGAGAATATGCAGATGGCTTCTTCTATTTCAAGAATATGATTTTAAAATCATAGTGAAGCTAGGAAGAATGAACAAGGGCCCTGAACACCTGTCGAGGTTGGAACATGGAGAAGAACCCACTAGTTTGGAGGATACATTGTCAGATGCACAATTTCTCTCCATTAGAAATATTAATGACCAATTCACAGGCATCGTCCAGTTCTTTTCAACAGGAATGGCACCTAATGAGTTTACAATTCCCCAGAAGAAACAGATGGTAGTGCGCACTGTAGACTTTTCACTTATAGCGGGACAACTATACAAGATGGGACCTGATGAGATACTGAGAAGATGCATTATGGAGGCAGAACGACCATTGATCCTTACAAAATCTCATGAAGGCATCACATGAGGACATTACGCAGGGAAAGTAACTATGCAGAAGGTTCTGCGAGCTGGCCTTTGGTGGCCTACCTTACACAGAGATGCTAAGGATTATGCTAGAGCCTATGATGTGTGCCAGAGAGTTGGGAAACCATCCAAATGAGATGAAATGCCATTATCACTGCAGATGACCCTACAACCATTTGAAAAGTGGGCCATTGAATTTGTGGGACCTATAAACCCACCAGGAAAGTGCATAAGAGCAAGTTATATCATTACTGCGACAGAATACTTAACCGGATGTGTCGAAGCCAGAGAAGTAAAAGAATGTAGTGAAACTATAGCTGTGTGTTTTATATTTGATGACATCATAACTAAGTTTGGATGCCCCAATATCCTTATGAGCGATCAAGGCACACACTTCATCAATAAGACAGCTGAAGCCTTGACTGAAGAATTTGCAGTCCACCATCAGAAGAGTACACCTTACCATCCAAAAGCAAATGGAACAGTTGAAGCATTCAACAAGATATTGGAGACAACATTGACAAAAATTTGCAGTGTGAATAAGGATGACTGGGACTTAAGAGTGCTTGTAGTACTATGCGCCTATAGAACCACTTGCAGGAAATTAACAATGGAGACCCCTTTCAAATTGGTTTATGGCCTTCAAGTTGTTTTCCCGATGGAATACTTGGTACCAAGCTTAAGTATTTCTACGTTTATAGACATGGATGATACTGACACTGTTCGCGAGAGTCTTGCATAGTTGGTTGAACTAGAAGAAGACAGATTCATTGCAGGATTCCACTGGCAGGTTCAGAAGGAATGAGAGAAGGCATATCATGACAGACACATCAAGAAGAAGGCATTCAAGCAAGGTGATTTAGTATTGATGTACGACATTAAGTTTATAAAACAGCCAGGGAAGTTCATAACGCATTGGCTTGGACTGTACGAGATTGCATATGTTACAGAAGGAGGAGCTACGAAGATGAAGACATTGAACATAGACAGGAAGGAAGGATTGGTGAATGGGAGTCAGCTGAAGTTGTACTATGACAACCAGCTACCTGGCCACTCTCA
>JZKD02S1554948.1:0-10391 GCA_000966675.3 Picea glauca
AGGTTGTAAGTTTCACTTTCAATTAATGCAATATAGTAATATGTCCCTTTCCCATAATGATGATGTCATCTTATTACATGATTCCTTGATCACATGTATAGACTAGGTATTGAATGTATTAATCTGCATTTGTTGTGATTGGTTTGTGTTGTTGTGATTGGAACGACGCAAGAGCATCGGAGCAAAGCTTGGAACAACAGAGATTAAAGGAGATCGTTCATAAGGTATGTCCACTATCCATTTCTCTTAGTTCATTCAATAGTCTAGATCTAGGGAAAGAGTAGTATTATGTCCCGTTTTGTTCCAGATCCAGGTGGATCTGGGGAGATTGGTCTGTGTCTGCACTAACGAATTTATCCTTAAACAACAGGCTTTCTATGAGGCAAGCAAAGACCGAGAACCACTTAAGTCCTAGACTCGATGAAGGAGTGCAAGAGTTGTGCAGAAGACCCTTCTAAGTGTTAAGTCTAGGAGAAAGAGCACAACGCTCTTAAATCCTTCATATATGACGAAGCTCAGGAAGGATAGCAAGATTAAAGTATCGAAAGGGAAGGTTCCCTTGTTTGGAAGACGAACAAATGAAATCTATTCGGAAGAAGCCAAGGTTTGTTGTGACCGTTGGATATGGGAAAGAACATGGGAGTTAACCCTTGGAGTCATTTGGACTTCACGGGTTCGGTGAACTGAGCGAATTCATCGTAAGGGAGGTAAAATCCCTGAAGTTATGAAGTCTCGAAGTTAAATCTGAACCTTAGATCTAAGGATGCCCAGAAACTATCCTGATGGTCAGATCTAGGAGGTAGACAATAGTCAAGTCACCAAAAATACCCATGACTTAAGAATCTGACAGCGGATATAGATGTGAGTTGTTTAAAGTGAGGAGAGACTAGCTCGGTTGTCAGATCGACTCAAATAATCATTGGAGTTACCGAATCAAACACCATTCGCTCGATTTAATTGACGGTTGGGAATCATTGTGAAGTGCGAAGGTGAATTTAGCAGACCTACTAGTTCACGACCTACAATCAACCCATGTCGTTGATCTCCTTGGGGATGGAAGATCAAAAACTAGGATGAGACTAGAGTCGAGTGAGCACTTCTCAGATTACAGAGGTGGGACCCCGCAATCACTATGAACCATTGATCTATGAATGGAAATCAAGGGTGGTGAATCATTGCGGAGCGCGAAGGTGAAAGTAGCAGACACGCTAGTTCGCGGCCTGCAATTCACAAATGTCATTGATCTTGTCAGGCCAGAAGATCAACAATTCCGGTTAAACCAAGTTGGGCGAGCACATTATAGATTGTGGAGGTCAAACTCTCTGATAAAGAGCATGCATGTTGGGGCCCCTCAGTTACTGTGAACTGTCGATCGTCATTGACCTTTGATCTGAGTTTGACGAGATCCCTGAAATGAAAGGAGTGCATGGGAAAATGAGATCTTCAAGAATATCAAGCTTAGAAGAGATAAGCGCTTTCAGGAGTACAGGCGAAATCTAGGAGACAGGCCTATAGGAGAAGCAAAGTTCAAACCCTTTGAGTACTTAGAAAACCTTCTAAGTCAGAGTAAGTCAAAATCTCAGGAGGAGGAGTGACAATGGTCATTTGATCACATCGCAGAGGATTGACAGTCGTCTGATCTAATAAAGGTGCACGAACCTTAGCACTTTGAACACGCAGGAGAAGAGAACTTACCAAATTTTTGAAGTCTCGAAGTAGTTTGGGACACTCCATCATCAAGAAGGACACGTGGCAATGGATTGTGGACTCCGAAGAAATTTGTTCAAGAGAAGGCGAGTTTGAAAATTGAGATTTTTGGAGCCCGAAGAGCCAAAAATCCGAAGTTTTTCTCAACCATCTGATCAACCAAAGTGAATCTGAATCGCCAGATCATCTGAATTAAATATCAGATGTCGAATCACCTGAAGTGAATCTAAGTCATCAGATACCGTGATTTTAGGAGGAGATAAGTTTGATACTTGATATTTTCGAAGCCCAGAGAGCCAGAAATCCGAAGTAAATCTCAACCATCCGATCAGTCGGAGTGAATCTTAGCCATCAGATCGTCTGAAGTAAATCTCGAATGTCAGATCACCCAAAGTGAATATGAGACGTCATATACCGTGATTTCAAGAGGAGGCAATTTTGAGACTTGATATTTCTAAAGCCTGGAGAGCCGGAAATCCAAATTAAATCTCAACCGTCCGATTAGCCAGAGTGAATTTGAATCATCAGATCGTCTGAAGTAAATCTGAGGCATTGGATCACCTGAAGTGAATCTGAGTCGTCGGAGTTCAATAGAGATGTGGCATGAATCTGTGGACTACGAGTAAAGTCTCAAAGTAATTCATAGTCATCAGATTAAGAGGGGACATGGCGTGAATCTGTGGACTCTGGATAAAGTCCTGAAGTAATTCATAGTCGTCAGATCTAAAGGAGACGTGGCATAAATCTGTGAACTCCAGATAAATACTCGAAGAAATCCTTGATCGTCAAATCCAGAGGACATGTGGCTCAAATCTGTGGACTCTGAGTAAAGACCTGAAGTAATCCTTGATCATCAGATCAAGTGGACACGCGTCAATGGATTATAGCCTTTGGATAAAAGCCATTGGGAAAAAGGGGGAAGTTTGAGATTTGAGATCTTCGAAGTCCAAAGGCCTAAAGGAGATCTCGAACATTGATTGAGAAGAGGGCCATAGGACCGTTGATCTAGTTGAAAGGTCAAACACCTAAAGTAGCAGTAGGGCCATTGATTTAGGAGGACAGGTATCCGTAGATCATCAACTCCAGAATATTGATGTACAGAGGAAACCAGGGTTTGAGATTTGAAAAATCCAAAGTCTGAAATCACGAAGGAGATCACATCCGTTGATTTAGGAGGGGCAGATCTAGTTTGTGGATTTGAAAAGGGAAGATCTGAACCGTCATTTCAAACAGTACTATCAATATCGGGAGATCGACTGTCCCGTAGCATTGCAGGAATCGGAGGTGAGCGAAATTTAAAAAGTTGAGGGTGGGTTGCAATCCAAACCCTGGTTTTGGAGAAAGGACACGTGGAGGCTCGAGGATAATTGTGGGCCAAAAAGTAGTTTGGTTTCAAACCACCCTTGGCCATGCCCGCAATCGCGTGGTTACATAAGGCCATTGCCCAAGGTCATATCAGGGAAGGGGATTATTAGAAAAGGATCTAGTGCGCAAACTCTGATATTTCACAGGCACGAAGAGAAGGGTCGTGGGTACCTTTAAAACTGCACCACAAAGTCAAAAGGGTCTTCATCTCATTAAGGAATGAGACCATCAAGGTCTCAGAGATTCGTTTGGCTCCAGAATCGGAGATCCTTGACCGGGAGGTCGGACTGGTTCCTCAACCTTCCAAATTAGAAACCATGGATGGAGAATCGGTCCTTTAAGAAAAGAAAAAAAATTACGCCCCATCGTGGGTGTGTTATAGAAAACCAACATTCTTTTGGCTTCAGTCGGGCTCTTCTTTATTCAGCAATGGGAAGGTTACAAGCTCTGTAGTACATGTCTATTCTCCTCAATAACATCTGGGAAACCTCTCTGCATCATTCATAGCCAAAGAACCCCTTTCTCATTGCGGGGATACATTATATATAATGATGAGTCGACTGGGAGAATAATTGGAAGTTCGATCATCCCCAATGCTTCATCTTCTCTCCAGCTTGTCTCTTCTCCATTTCTTTATTTATTTGTCTTTTATGCCAAGAGGGAAAGGTATTATAAGTGTCTCTTTATTCCTTTTCATACAACCATATATTGTCTGACTTTACATACATTACATACAACATTGGACATTAATCATGATGACATGGGGCCCTTCACGTCAACAAGTCAATTTCCTTCATCGCCCATAGCCTTAACAATTCATCTGTTGTTCATATTTGAGTTCTGTGCTGATAGCCAATTATTCTTGTTGGATCCGATTCATATCACACCTCCCCAATGGGAGGATTTTGGTCCCCAAAATATGCCAAGGATATATGAAGGAACTTTCTTGCAATCTAGTTCCTCTCATGCCACTTTGATTTCCTTGTAGTTTGTCCCTTGAAACCAATCCACCACATTTCTTGTTGTCCTCTACATGTTGTCCACTCCTTCTTCTACAAAATTGTGCCTTCCTTCAACTCCTCAAGAAAATGAGGTGCAAATTCTTCCACGGTGGGAAGAACCTAATGTTCTTCCTCCTCATCCAACATGGAGGGTTTAAACAACTTCAAATATTCCACATTCACCACTGAGTTGATCTGCATATAAGGTGGAAGTTTTAGTCTAAAGGCATTCTCATTCACTTACTCAATGATCTCAATTGGTCCATATCTAAGGGGCTTTATTTTCTTCGTTTCTCCTTGTAGTCATTCCTTACTGAGGTAGAGCCACACCTTGTTGCCAACATGAAACTTGTTATCCTCCATGTGCTAATCATGCTTGGCTTTGTACAAATGTTAGCTCTTCACGAGCTACTCTTGAACCCTTAAATGTATCTGCCTGATCTTGTCCACAAATTTTCTTTCCCTCTGTTCTTCTCCTTGTAATTTTGCTTCTTCCCACTGCTATCCATAAACGATGCCAAATGGTGAAGGAGTTAAATAAACAAAACAAGTCTCTAAAGGGGACTTATTGGTGCAAGAATGAAGTTCTCTATTGTAAGAGTGTTGAATGTAGATTGTTTTCTCATCCCACGTCTTTGGATGTTTGTTGTTGTATCCTCCCAACAGTTGCACCAACGTCATGTTTACAACCTCAATTTGTCCATTAGTCTGAGGATGAAAGGAAGTGGAGTACTTCAACTTGGTATCCATTCTCTCCCAAAGCTCTATCCAAAATTTGCCCAAGAACACGTTGTCCCTAACATATATGATGGAAGTTGGAAATACAAAATGTATCCAGATATGGATGAAGAATAGTTCAAGCACTTCTCATCCTGAGATTGTCTTCTTACAAGGAATGAGCACACACATTTTGTTGAAATGGTCCACCACAAAAACCAAGTAGTCATGGCATCTACGAGTCATGGGTAAACCTCCAACAAAATCCATTAAAATACATGATGAACTTCATGTACAACCCATTTTTAGGTAGTGGTGATTCCAGAAACAATTGAATCTTGTCTTCAACCTCTCTCTTGGGTGGCAGTCCTTGAGGCTCTTGAAACACTTCCATGTAGGATTCAATCATTTTTTGTAATTGTTGACACTGATCGCCACTACATCCTTCCAAGGATGCCTTCATCTCCAACTTGATGCCTTCTCCTTATTGTTTTCCTTCTCCCAGGAACAACAAGACAAACTTCTTTGTATTGCCCATGATTCTTCTTTCCTGATGAGCATCGATCAAGAGAGATTAGCTTTATCCTTGTGTGCATTTATGGCATAAGATTTCCCATCCTTGACTAGCCTGTACTGGTTTTCTCTCCTTTTGAAAATGGTGTCCCTCATGTACAAATATGGACTTCCCAAGATGAATCCACATATGTCTAGAGAAACCACATCTATAACTACTTCATCGACAAAATTTTGATTGATGGAAAACTTCAATTTGCATTGATTGCTCACTTTCAATTCCACATATTTCCTTACCCATCCCAGGGGGTATGGATGTGGATGATATTGAGTCTCTAGCCCGGTCTTCTCAACCAATTGTGAAGATATCAAGTTGGATTGTGAACTTGGATCGAACAAACAATCCACCTTGCTTTGATTCATGTGAATTTTAATGTAGAAAAGTCCAGTCATTTCCTTCTCCTCCTTGTGATTGCAGCCAATCAATGGAACCTCTTTTTGAAGATTAGTGTAGTTAATCTTCACTTCTGGGTCTAATGTGCTATCCACCCATTCCTCAGTATCCAGTAATATTAATGCTTTCTTCTTCTTTTTCTAAAAATATTTGGGGCACTTCTCAGGGTGAAATTTCCAACAATTCTACTCCATGTGTCCCTTTCGATCACATCCTTTACATTGTTAGATGGAAGGTGTTTCTTCTTGTGTTTCTACCACAAGATTCTTCTCATTCCACTTATTCTTGTTTTTCCTCTTTCTCTGTTTCTCTTGTGGTTCTACTTGCTTGTGAGGATTTGTTTGTTGCTTCTGCTTGTCTCCCTTAAGGTATTATGCTTTAATGTTGGCCTCATCAATTGTCTTTGGTCTAAATAACATCAATTGCCTACGTATTTGAGGTAGAAATGCCCCCAAATACTTGAGCAACATGTCCAGACTTTTGAGAGAGACTCCCATCTAAATTGCTCTCTTCCTAAACTCTATCGTGAACTCCTAAATTGATTGTCCTTGTCTCTGTCTGAGGTAATGTCATACTATTTGTTGGTGTTCCTCATATCCTATTGAATAAAACTGAGATTTGATCATGTTCTTAAACACTTCCCAATCATTCATTGGCAACTCATTTCCTAGCACTCTACTTACTACATCACACTCCCACAATGTCAAAGCATGGCCTTCAAGCTTCATCCGAGCAAAAGCAATATTTTGTTTTTCAATTACTTCAAGAATGTTGAAGTACACTTCCATATGTTGTAGCCATTGGTTCAGCCTGATAGCATCCACTTCTCCAACATAATGATTTGTTTCCACTTTAGCCTCTACACGAAAAGGTACATGTGTCTTGCTGTAGCTGCACTCTCCCATTTCTGGCTCAATCTTACGTTTTGTCTTTGGACTATTTTCTTCCTTCTTGGGGCCTTCATGCCCATCATTCGTTGATGGTGTTTCCTTGCCCTTTGATTCCAATATTTGTGACACCATTGATGTTAACATGGCCACAATCTATTCAAATCGATCCAACCTAACCATGGGATCTTCTTCCTCTTCACCTTCATAATGTTCCCTTGAAATTCTTGATGCTCTACTTCGCTCTATCCCTGACAAAAATTCTTTTCCATTTCTTTTGTAATCACTACGGGTACATACCAAACAGGTCTCACTGAATGTATTCGCAAATATGGTATGATACCATTTGATCCGTAAATGGGAGGCTTATAGCCTATTTGTCTCACCAACACAGAATTCTCTGTTGAAATAATTATAACTCTGGTTGTTTAGATGTCGAATTTTTTTTTATCGACCAATCATGTCCCGAGTCGAGTCGGGAAATGCAAGTTGAAGCAAGTTGAGTCGAAGTCAAAGCAATTCGAAGTCAAATCATCTAAGTCGAATTTACCCAAGTCGAAATTTCTCAAGTCAAAATTACTCAAGTCAGATATATCCAAGTCGAAATTACTCAAGTCGGATTTCTTCTAAGTCGAGTCGACCAAGAGCTGTCTATCGGTCGAATGGGGAAGGAAATTTGATCAAAAGGGAAACCAAGTCGAATTTTTAGTGACCAACAATTGGAAGGAATGTCTGAGGGTGAATTTAATCACCAGTAATGTCAGAAACCATTTTGGAACGAATTTGGGTAACCCACGATGCATAAAAACGTAGGGGATTGATTTTAATATCCCATGAAAACTAACAACATTTGTAGGTTGATTTTAATGTTCGTCGACAATCCAGAACGTTTCAAAAGTCGATTTGGCATACAACGATGAAGGAAAACATTTTCGGAGAATTTGTTAGCAGGAAATTTTTCAAAAACATGAATATGGTTCGTGGGCAGCTAATGAACGCCATACAACCCCAGACCTAGATATCCAGGGACAATTTTAAGGATGGAAATTTGTTTTAAAATGTAGAAACCTTGGTGAATCTTACTAATCCTTCATATCCCAACTATAGAATGTTTGGCGATATTTTTGTAAAAATATTCAAATGTATAAGGATTTTATATAGTTTGTATAAATTTTGGCAATTTTTAAAGTAAAATAATTTTATCCTTTAGAATTTGGGCGAATAATTTTTAGAATTGCGAATCTTATTTTGGGAAAAACCATGGAAAATTAGTCCACGAGCGAAATTTAGCCCCTAAAACCATCCATGTAGATATCTATAATGTCTATGATTTATGGCCAAAGGAAAAATGCCCAACGAGATCAACAATGAACACAATGACTAAAAACAAAATTAAAAACCCCTGAATGAATAACAACGACTCTGGAAGGAGGGTCATCGGTTTCAACCTCTAAATTCATTGCATGACAACAATTAAAGAGTTGTTAGTCTAGCGTATTAACCCCTTGAGAACTAGATTAATATAAAACACGCTCATACAATAGAAATATGAATTTTTGGTCTCTAGAATATACACATATAACCATTAAATTATAGTGCAGACATTAACCATTCTTAAGAAAACATAAACCATGACAATCATCACACATAGACTCAAATTTTTTTTACCCTGGAAATCGAAACGAGAAACCAACGTTATTTTGGCTTCATCCAGGATCTTATTTATTTAACAATGGGAAAGTTATAGGGTCTCTGGTACATGTCTATTCTCCTCGGTAACATCTGGGAAGCCTCTCTACATCATTAACAACCAAAGAACCCCTTTCTCATTATGGGGATGCATTATATAGAATGATGATTCGACTGGGAGGATAATTGAAAGGTCAGGCGTCCTCAAATCTTCAGATTCTCTCCAGTTCATCTCTCCTCCATTTTTTTATTTATTTGTCTTTTATCCCACGAGGGAAAGGTATTATGAGCATCTCTTTATTCCTTTGCATACAACCATATACTGCTCGACTTTACATACATTACATACAACATTGGACATCAATCATGATGACACGGGGCCCTTCACCTCAACAAGTTGATTTCCTTCATCACTCATAGCCTTAACAATGTTTGTGTTGTTTATCTTTGAGTCCTATGCTGATAGCCAATTGTTTTTGTCGGGTCCAATTTAGATCGTAAAGTTATCACAAAGAGCTCATGGATCCTCTGTCACATGGGCACCCTAAGTCTGGCTCAACCATATTCGCAAGTCTTCCTAGACCTGCGGAGCGCTCACCACAACATCACTGTAACCCCAAACTTCCCAGAACAAAGTCACCCTAGTCAACTCACTATAGACTTCCCCAAGGAGGCATGAGTGACCTCAGTGCGACTCGACCCCTTGGGGAGGAGCATGTCCTCCTCTTCATTGAAACCCACCATAGACTCATTTCTTCATTTTGTCTAAATATGTGCAACTCCCTCGGTTGGTTCCTTGGCTCGATCAACCTCATACCTTTATACTTCTCCAATCATCATGACTATTGGTGAAATGATGTGTCTCTTGGGAGGGTGGTTCAAGCCAACTCCCAACTCTCCATGTTGTCAAGTCACTTGGGCATGTCGAGTGCCTACTCCCAATCAACTCATCCAAGGGGCGTGCCTATTCACCAGGCACCCCACACCAAGTCAAGTCATGTCGCACACATCCAAATGACTCGTTGCTAAGGGGTGTGCTCGTCCGTCAGGTGCCCCATACTAAGCCAAGGCGTATTCCACACTCTGTCACATATGTCAAAGACTTGGGCTCTAAATTCCACTTGGTGTGTCTAGCCGACTCGCCATGCCTTTCCCAAGTCCAAGAATTATCCCCATCGTGAGTCTAGCTCACCTTGCCTTGTTCGCGATGCAAATCACTAACGACTTGTCCAAGGTGACTTGTGCCACGTGTCAACCCACCAAAGAGTCTATAAGGAAGGGGAAAAATGAATAAATTAATTCCATTGAATTACAGGAGCACCTCTAGTCATCAAACTAGAAAAGAGAAACATATTAAGCTCATACACTACCCTATGATAGTGATGAAAATGAAAACATTAAGCAGATTTTTGTTACTTATCATGGGTGCATTTGCAACTCTTAGTATCTCAAATTGATAATCCATTAAACATTAAATTAAATTATTCTTAAACATTAATCCCTCAATATATTCTAACATTCCTATGTTCTATTAGGCCTCAACAACACCCATCATTATCTATGTTAACCACAAGATACACTAAATCATCATTATCTATGTTAACCACAAGATACACTAAATAATTGTCATCAAGCATCAACGACTAAATGACAAAAACTTGAATGAAAGGTGTCATATTGAGTGGTTTGTTTCTTCGTTGTTTATGGAGTTTGTTGTTTTATTGATTCAGATAGGATCCTTTGAATGAAAGGATTGGAATTCTATAAGGATTGGAAGATTCCCTTCACTCTAGGGCACCACATAAATTAATTAAGGGTCGTGGAATTAGGGAAAATGACAAAGAAATCATCCTGAAAACGCAGTGGGTTATCTTATATGTTATGAAGAAAAAAACGTGTTCTTAGGCATGAAAAAAAACATCGCCAAGCGCAAAGTTTGCATCAAGGATGGAAATTTATTTTAAAATTTAGAAACCTTGGCGAATCTTACTAATCCTTCATATGCCAACTATAAATCATTGGCGATATTTTTGTAAAAATATTCAAATTTCTAAGGAT
>JZKD02S1554981.1:0-10390 GCA_000966675.3 Picea glauca
AAAATGGCCCTGGAAGTATAGAAATGTGTACTAACATGAAAACTTCCAATCTCCACCTGGGAGTTGTTTAGGGATTCAGATAGGCCGAAAAGTGTAGAACCCACAATTACAAATAATTACAGAAGAACATGTTGAACTAAAACTGTTGAAAGGAGCCAGTTGGAATAGGTGGGTGGCCAACAATATCCACCTGGATCAACTAGGGTGTAAATGATGAATGGGTCCCAACAATCAAGGCCATGTTAGGTACCCATTGTACAATGCATCTAAGAATGAACCAATGAAAAAATGAGGAAAGAGGGAACCCCACCCCTCCCCCCGTTCAAGGTACAATTCATAAGAAAAACCAAAAAATGAGAAGGAACAAAAAGCAGTTGCTAAGCAATTGTGTCCTTCACTCCACGAAGACCTCACAACTGTGCAAGTTTGTGCTCATTGAAGATTTTATTAAAGATGTAGATGTCTGGACAGATATGATGAAGAATATGCACCAGTGATATGTTCACACATATCCACATTCTCATTTTGTAATGAAGAAGATCCAAATGAAGTTTGGATGAAATTTTGAAAATTGTACAGTCGTTTCTGGAAAAACGTTGAAAGTTTATTGATTTTAAAATGCTCATAACTTCACTTCTCAGACTCTATTTCGAACGATTTGTTTTTTGAAATTGGGTATTTTTCCAAGAGGAATTAAAATATCATGTGTCTCAACATTGAACTATCAAACTTAGTAAAATAATTCTAGGTGAGTGTGTATTATCTCCAACAATGAGAAGAACATTCACTTTCATTGGAAGAGGATGATGAGGAGGAGTAGGACGATGAATATGATGATGGGGATGGAGGAGACCCTAGAGGTTTTTCACATTTCCTTATCCTTTAGCATTTACCATCCTTTCAATTGGACCATATTCATTTTGATGAGGATTTTCTCTCCTTGTTTCTAGGTCTTCCCATGATTACTTAACCATATTTGTCATCTTAAGAAACATCCTTCGAAACTCCTTGTCAACCTCAAAAGAACATCTTCATGCTCCATTTATTTCCTTAGAAATACACATTCAATCTCAGGATTAAAAACTTCAAGCATGCCTTCACCTCGCTTGAAATTGGACCTCATAAACATTCACTTGAAAATAAACATCAAAACCAGATCTGATACCAAATTGATCCAAAAATTCTTACATGTAAAATTAATTCTCAAATACACATGAACATCTAACCAGATTCAAAATATAAATGATCGCTTGACTATGTTAAAAAACACATGTGAATATGCTTACTTGTCCATAACCTTCATTATTATTGGTGAATAAATTGAAGAATAAGGAGGTAACACATCATAAAATAAAAGAACTCAAATTACATATATGGATTACATATGTCGCTTCATATTTAAATTCCCTTTAGATAGTATGACTATTCTCCATCATCTCAAAATACCAAATTACATTACAATATGGGCTCCCAAAAATCCAATTTAATGGGCTCTCTTTAATTCCACTACTCAAAACAAGAAACATAGTTCACCATTGAAATCCTTGCGAAATTTTGAGAATTTTAATTATAAAGTCAATCAAATTTTGAACAAGGGCCTCAAATTTTGAACAGGGGCCAGAAAGTCCCATTTGACACGTATAATGAGACTATGGGTCTCACACATAACAAATTTATATAATACTTTTATAAATGACCTCTGATCACAAAATAGACTTCAAATTCATGATCCTTGCAAAAAAATGAATCCAACGAATATAAAATTGCCTAGGTGTGGACAATATACCTTATGGCATGCTTTTCCATGCAACATATAAACTTATGCAAACTCAACACACACTTCAAGAAACATAAATGCACTTTTCATTAAAACTAGTGCACCTCGACATGTGTTCCCGCATTGGAATGTGTCCCTCCAAACCTCAAGTTGTGTGTCATTAAATAGGGCGTTCCCTTAACCTCCATCCACAACTATTGGATGCCTTTAATTATTTGTTAGTGGGAAGTTGGAACAAGCCTCGTTCCCTAGGAGGATTGGTTAAGTTGTTGGTATATAATATAGTGGGTCGTGGGTTCAATACCCGTCAACCACACTATATATAGAGCTTTTGTTAAAACCATATGTCATATAGTTAAAACTATATGTTATAACAAGCGACCTCTTTACGGGAATATAGATGTGGTTCTATGGTAGTCTCAATGGATCAAGGACAAGGGGTCGAGGGCTTCGTCCCTCAACCCTTTTTTACCGCCGAATGATCCTTTTTACAATATTAAATATAATTTAAAACATATAAAATTAAGAACCAAATGTGTGGCATGCTGATAGTGGTGAATTTGTTAAGACTTTGGAAGGTTATGTAGGTCACGAGTTGGACCCCCATTGATTCTGTAATATTTTTACATAACCATGACCATAGAGGCCAATGGGAGGCTTCCACGTAGCAACCTATCATTGGCTTATCTCTGCCACTTGTCAACATGTAATTGGACCACCTGGTTGTACCATTCACCCAGTCAGCTGCCAACGATCATGTGCCACGTGTCACCCTTGCAGTGGTGACATGTATCACCATTCTATGTCATCCTATGTCATGGTGATGTCACCCTTTTATTTTGACCTTTTACTTTTTCCAAGTTGATTTGATCTTTGACCGCTTATAACTTTTGCATATGAACTCCATTTGGCTTGTCATTTGTGTCGTTAGAAAGCTGACAACGATATCTACACATTGATGTCATTTATGAAAGAATTTGGGATGGTCAAGTTTTGAGATTTTATATATCCTCTGGGACCTCTGTGAGCATTATGGATCCTTCTGGACCTCTGTGAGCGTTCATGGATCCCTTTGGATAATTTTTCAACAAGACAAGGTTGACACCAATATGCAAGCATGTTACAAACATTTCCGATTCGAAAAAAACCTTGGGCACGTGTTTT
Organism: Picea glauca; assembly: GCA_000966675.3. NCBI lineage: Eukaryota > Viridiplantae > Streptophyta > Pinopsida > Pinales > Pinaceae > Picea > Picea glauca. Next base: position 2,942 of record JZKD02S1554981.1, read on the forward strand.
AATGGACTTCATCACCCAACTTATGAAAATGCAAGGATACAACATGATCATTTTCATGGTTGATCGTTTTTCCAAATATGTTGTTTCCATTCCGATGAAGAAAAATTCTGGGGAAAAAGAGGTGGCACATATGTTTTTCAAACATGTAGTGAAGTATTGGGGTCTTCCGTTGAACATCATTTCAGAAAAGGACATGAGGTTCATCGAAAATTTTTGGAAATAATTGTTCAATCTTGTCAAAATGAAGTTATTGGTGAGATCTAGATTCCATCTGTAGACATATTGACAGATAGAATGAATCAATGGAATTTTGGAGGACTACTTGCGACACTATGTGAGGATGGATCAAATGATCTAGCTATATTTGTTGGATATGACAAAGTTTAGTTTAGTTCTAAATTGTAGAAGAGTTTCACGATAGGCTACAATCCATTTGAGTTAACGAATGGATAGTAACCCATCACTCCAAACTCGGTGATGCAATGCTACTATGGGATGAACCCATCATCCTTAGGCATCATGACAGGTTGGGAGGATTGGTTGGAGTTGGCTTGTGCACATTCGATGGATAAGAAAGAGAGGATGAAACAATGGGAAGATTAGGAGAGACAAGATGTACATCTCAGTGTAGGAGATCATGTCTTCATCAGGATAGGATGGAATAAATTCACTCCGCCAATCAGGATGACTCTATCGCTAGTGTGGAGGTTTGAAGGTCCCTTCAAGATACTTGAGAATATTGGAGAAGTAAATTACAAGTTGGAGCTCTCATTTCACATGAACATCCTATTTTTCACATCAGTCAGTTGAAACCATGTTGAATGGATGCAAAGCACCTAGATAGAGATGTTCCCACCTGTGGGATGATTTTATACCTATCAGAGTTGGAGGTCGATGAGATCTTGGCATACAAGATTACATGAATTGGAAAGAATCATGAGCATGAGTATTTCGTTTGTTGGAAAGGAGGATCTAAAGAGGATGGTTACAGGAAAAGAGAAGAGGCATTGTGGAGATGGAATCATAAGATAAGTGAGTTTTGGGTGAAGCACAAGGGATCTACAGTACTTGGATTTCTGAGGTCGACAATGACTTGGCGTAGGGGAGGGTGTAACACCTTTGGAAATATAGGTAAGTGTGAACCCAAAACTCATGCGCTTAACCGCAATGGAACCACCAAAAAAATGGGATAGGAGGGCACATGATCCACCCAATATACAAAGAAAACTTATAAGAGGTGAGCTCAGTCACCCTGGGTGCACACCTTTCCAAGGTGATCACGCCAAGATAAATTGTACCGAATGACAAGCCAAGAGATGGATCGACAAACGGACGTGAAGAGACTTGGATGCCCAAAAATGAAAACAAAGAAGTCAGATAAAGGCGTGCTTGGGTGAGTCTACCGACTCACTCAAGGGATATGTGCCCATTGGCAAGTTTGAATCAATTGAAATGAAAGGTTGTGTATCATCATGGTGAAAGGGCATGCCCATTGGGATCCCATATAAACTAAAGGTTGGGATATATTTCAACATAGAAAGTCAAATGAGAAGAGAAAGTCTGAATTGAGCTAAGGGGGAAGGTGATAAAGGAAGTGAACAATAGGAACCATGAAATGAAGCACGACGGGGATGAACTCTTTGGGTCTTTCAACTGAGGTGACAAAGTAAGAGCACCGAAGAGCAACTGACCGAGCTAGAACTATTTGGTTGTTGCAATGGTTTCTTTGTAACTGAGCAAGGATCCTTGTAAACTCTTTATTTGTGTGGCACAAGTCTTAGCTCAACACACTGTTGTTTCCATTTATCAATATTTTTGGTGTTAGGCTGATTTGTCTGCCCACACAAATATTTCTCTTGTACTTGTGTATGGATGTTGTTTTTTATTGTTGTGTTAACTATGTATAAGAAAAACACACATAACCAAAGTAAGAAATGAAGACTAAGTGAACATGTAGTCTGAGTCAAGTATTCGGTTTGGCCTTTCCATCGAACGAAATATGTTGGTGTCACACCTCGTTGAGGATGTTGGGCATATGCAACCCAACCAAGATCCCCAGCCCCATGACACATATGTTGTGGCCCATCCATTCGAAACAACATGTGTTGCACTCACATAAACACATTTTTTTTTAAAATGTATAATCTCTCCCATAAACCCCAAAAGATTTTACAAATATATAATCTCTCTTGTTGATCGAGTATGGATAGATTAGTTTGTTAGGTGATTAGTTGATTTAGTATTTTTCTATTTAATGAAATTTGTTATCTAGTTGTTAGTTTTAACTATCTCAAACCTCTAGGGTTGTAAATCTCTATTGTGAAAACTATATTTAATAACGAGAAGGGAGAGTCGTGCCCCAATAATTTTTCCAGTGCTTTTCCTCATATTTTTCTTTGCTTGTGAAATTAACATGATATCATAGCAAGTTCGTAAGACTTTTCACAAATTGGAGAGGAGATAGATCATTGATCTAGATAGATCGTGGTAGGCAAGTATCTGAGGAGCCGAGATCTATACAAAAAGTGGAAGAGCCAAAGCCAAAGCGAAGTTTTGGTAATTCAAGGGTTTCAAAGGAACGAATCCTAGTTGTTTCCATAAGGAGGTGAATTGGATTTTTGTTTTTAAATTGGACAATTTTTCTATTTTATTCAGGGTTAATTAGTGCTAAAAAGAACAATATTTAGGGTGTTTGGCTTAAAAATTGAAGTTGTTTTGTTTGTGTGCAAAGTGTTTTTGAATATTTTGGTGATCAATTTTTATTATATTAAAAGTATAAAGTTAGGGTATGGATGAAATTTAACTGAGATAAAAAAAAGGTGATTAAGGATTAACGGAAAGGGACAAAGGTAAAAAGTGAAGAAATAAGGAAATAACCTTCACTCATTTTCGTTGATTTATTTCTAATGGATTCAACAAGTAATCTATGGAAAATAGAGGGACCTGTTCTTGTTGGCAAGAACTATGAGTTATGGTCTCTAAGGATGAAAACATTCCTACAAGTTCATGAATGTAGGGAACCCATGGAGAACGGATTCTCATAGCTTGTTCAAGAAAATTTGTAGGCCATGACTAATGGCCAAATAAATCAACTTGCAGAATTGAGGGAAAAGGAGAACAAAGCCAAGTTTTGGATCTAGAGTTTAGTGTATGACTCATTTTTTCCCAAGATAGCAAGAGTATCTAGTGCAAAGAAATCCTGGGATATTTTGGAATTATCATATCATGGTAATGGAAAAGTGAAGAATGTGAAGCTTCAAACCCTAAGGAGAGAGTTTGAAAACTTAAATATAAAGTAGGCAGAGAAAATTGACCTGTTCATGAACATAGTGAGGGGAGTTGTGAATCAAGTCATGATTCATGGAGAGAATATTGAAGATCATAAAATTGTTGAAAAGTTCTCAAAAGTCTACCTAAGAAATTTTAAATTGTTGTCATTTCCATAGAAGAGTCCATAGATATGTATAAACTGACAGTCAAAGAATTGATGGATTCTTTTTTTTCTCATGAATCAAGAATCAACATGGAAGAGGAATCCTTGGAACATGCCTTCAAGACTAATGCATTCATTGGTAGAGGTAGAGGCAGAGGCAGTCATCAAGCAGAAGGAAGAAAAACACTTGAACAGTTAGAGCAATCAAATCAACCTAAATACTCTCAGAATTAGAGAGGAGATGAAAAACATGGCTAGACAAATCTAAAGTCAAATTTTACTACTGCGGAAAATATGGTCACTATGAAAGTGAATTAATAAATAAACAGTCAGATCTGAAAAAGGGTGGAGCTAATATCTCAAACACTAAATAAGGGAAATATGAGACAATGTTCCTTTCATTTCAAATCAATAAAGAAGATCACAACAAAGACCTTTGGTTGCTAGAGAGTGGTTGCAACAATCACATGACAGGTAACAAAATGTTGTTTTCTAGCATTGATAGTTCTATTCAATCTGAAATTAGGGTAAAATCATGAATATGGGTAACACTTTTGTGAGAATCTGGTCTGTAAAATTCCCAGTGGCATTTTTTCGGCCAAAAAAATGTTGTTAGGATTTTTTTCGTCCAAAACATTTTTTGGCCGAAATTTTTCACGTCAAATTGAACGGTGCCCTCGAAATTTGTGTACAATATTTTTCGGATAAATTTGTTTTCTGCGGTAAGCATATTTCGACCGAAATACTTTTCGGCCAAAACATTTATTTTTAATGGATTCCATTGAAAACTATGTTTCAGCCGAAAGAATATTTAGACCAAAAACCTGAAAATGGGATTGTTTGTAGGAGACTGCAAATTCTCTCCATCTTACTTGATCTTTAGAGGTAGCGGACTCCTACAAATACTCAGAATTTAGTTTCGAAATTGATACCATCATTTTCAAAATTGAATCTACTTTCATTACATATAATTTGTTTTCATTTTCATTGTTTTTGTCTAATTTTATTTAATTTTATAAAAAAATCACTGCATAATATTTTTAGGTAAGATTATGATTCAATGAAATGAAAAATCCATATCTCTAAAAATACACAGTGGAAAATTATGGAAAATTTATATTCATAATCCTTAAATTGTTCTTTTCAAAAGGGTATTTTTAGATTTTAATTTTAAGTAAAAATTAAGATAGATACATCATGGGGGAAAACATGTGTTTAAAATATGTAACTTTTTCAGATTGGTCAACTTCAAAAAATTCTAGAAATTATAATATTCATCTGTTAGATTCAAAACTATAGTCATCACAAGATAGAGTCTATATAGATTGTTGTAGTATATTTCATTTGTCAAAAACAAAAGTTTAATAATGGATACATTGTTGGGGGGGAAAATAACTCATTATCTTTCCCTTCATGTTTAAGGAACACACTATCAAAATATTGCCAAATTGACATATCAAATCTCAATAAAAAAAAAAAATGAAAAATAGTCAGTAGAAAGATCACAAAATTATTCACAAGTTTTGTTTTTACAGTAAAGTAAAATTCTAAATAAAAAAAATACTTTTGTTTACCGGAAGTTGAAGAACCTATTAAAATTAAAAAAAAAATGTCATAAAAAAGCAAAAGTGTTACCCATCTTCATGATTCTACCCATTACTTTGGGAGATGATTATCATGTCAAGGCCTTAGACAAAGGTTTTGTGTCAATATTAACCAAGAAAAATGATAATAAAAACATTCTTGATGTTTTCTATGTACCCAATCTTAGACACAATCTAATAAGTATAGGAAAATTGAGTCAAAATGGTTACGATGTTAGATTCAAGGATTCCTAGATCCATGGCCCTAATCAATTCGTAACTCTCAAATTCGGGGAATTTGGAGTCATGACATCATTTTTCCCCTAAAGTGGTTAGCATCAGATTTGACTTCAGCGTAGATCCAACGGTTAGAGAAAATCATGAATACCATTGGATTTGTGAATCACATTACTTTGCAATTGGTGAGTGAGTTAGGTTTTAATGGTGGGACATGTCTATACTTCCACGGTTAGGGAAACTTTTAGACATCGGTCAGCCTTGTGGTTGACCATGTCAATAATTTTCCTTCGGCCGATTTGAAAATGGTAAGGTTGTAGCACCTTGAAGCTCCAAACTCCCAGAGTTCTGAAGCCAAAAATACTTGCCTCCTTTCAGGCCTAGCACGGGTTTCCCGGACCCTAGTCACATAGGTCTTCAAAAAATTATCATGGGCTACACACTAACCTATTAGATGTGAATTGGTTAAGGACCTAGGCATGAGCCCTTGGTCATATAGGTGAAGGGTCTGATGGAGGCACCCTACTTCCACCGAATTCGAACTTAGTATTCCTGTGAAGGGAATTCGAGAGGTTGACAAAAGTGAAATAATTTGGCTAAACCCATCTCGACCCTTTCACTACAAAGTCCATCTTGGGGAAAACTCCCCTTAGGAAATCTCCTTCGAGTGTAGAAACCATATCTTATACTTAGACTCACTTATAGACTCATGTTGCATAGCTCTCTAGCTGTTAAACTGAGGAAAATAAAAGATCATGTAAATATAACAATTTGTAGAAGCAAATGAGCATTTCTAATATCTGTTCAATCACTGTAAAACTTAACCATAAGCACACACATTCAAACATCACATCCATTTCATTACATAGAGTATAAAGATACTTATCAGAAGCTAGAAACCATGGAGCGACTGCTGAAAGGGGTTCTTGTTTCCACCAAACCATAGGCATAGCCACTCCTGATGGATTTACCATTGGCCACCCACGAGCTAGAACATGATGCTCTGAGAGAGACTCTTTCTTCTTGCTCAACGATAGTCAGGGACATAGGTTATTCTTCTCCTCCCACATTAACTTAACAAACAATTTCCTCTATACCAAGAAAGGAGGTCTGCACAAGCGCTTCCACAGTCACTCGCTAGCCTCATTTATTAGCTTGGATTGAAAGAATTTCCAACAGCTTCTTGTGCCCAGAACGAGCTTGCTTCTCCCAGTTCTTCCTCAAACTAGAGAACTTCAAAACGATCCTTTCTTTTCTCGATATTTCCCTTTCGACTCTGCTCTCTTCACATATATTCTTGCTCTCCTTGCCTCTTCCAATGAATTACCTCTTTCTTTTCTTTCTAAACAAGGTTGCGTGGGTCTAAATGATCCGTATTATTTTCAACACGAAATGAGATCGGAGATATAATAAATAAATGCACAGAGATATCACAGATATTCAATAATATAACATAAATGTATCAGACATGCAACCATAAACACAGATATACATTAATACATTATTTTTAATAATGAAATAAATGTATAGAGACTGTAAAAATACAGAGTCAAAGACTCGCTAGAATGGTGGCAGCTTATCTCTGAGAAGAGATGTGACGGCTACTCACATTCGCAAGAAGATGATTACAATGAGGCTCTGAAGGCGTTTTTACAATAAACCAGAATGCCAAAAATCCTAGACATCCAAAAACCTAACCCTAGGAGATGAAGTGCCAAAATTCATGTGGGCCCCGTTTGGGTAAGTTGATGCATCAACTTCCCAGGGTCGTAACTTTTGCATACGATCTTCGTTTTAGGTGTATGATAGCTCGTTGGAAAGGTATTGTCTAGGATATTCATTTTGCGGGCTCGATCATGCCTTTGTCTATCATTGATAATCTTGATCTAGAAAAACCTTCATTTAGGCCCTCAAAATGACCCCGGAAGTTAAAACCCGTTAAAAATAGTAAATTGCCAAAATTGCCAGAAAACTATTTTGAGCCATTTGGAAAAGGTGGGTGGCCACTGATATCCACCTGGATCACTGAATCCCCATCTCATGGTTAGGTTTGGAAGTCTTACAGATGGGTACTCTATCCGATCTCCTCATTAAGTCTTGAGGAGGACTCTTCTAGCTACCCCTCTGACTGGTAATTCATATATGGGTTAGAGGATTGTTCTGATTCATTAAATCCAGTAAGGTTTTGGTTTGGTG
>JZKD02S1554992.1:17742-30602 GCA_000966675.3 Picea glauca
TATTTTGTTTTATTTTCCATTCTCTGTTAACCCTTTTTGATTCACAGCGAACCTGTTCTGCCTTGCTGAGCCCAACAGGGCATGCTAGTGCTCCCATTCTTGCTCACCCGGCGACAATTCGAGCACGAACAGCTACACTAAAACAATGTGGCCTTTGGAAATTCTTTCAGTGTCTCTTCATGAGGACACAACCGAGGTTTCTTAATTCCTTGGTAGAGTACTGGCATACAAACACATATAAATTCATGTTGGAGGGTAAATCATTGACCCCAAAAAAGAAGTATATTTACTTCTTGACCGACCTCTCTAGGAGAGGGGAAATGATTAACTTGAGGAATTTTCCTCTAGGGCCATATAAAATTGAAGACTACATTGTGATGCATTGTGAGGCTGGTACCGAGAAAGTAGGTTCTCAGGTACCAATTCACAAGATTACCATCCTCTCTGTGTGAGTGATTTTACTCATGATCAGGTGGATTAATGGATCTGCAACACTCCATCAGGCTTCCTATGCAGATATGCACTATGCAGTTCAGTGCTTGGAAGAGACCATTTTTTACTGGAGTACTACCATGCTAGTATGCATGAAGAGAAAGCTCACAGAGTGTCTTAGGCATACCAACAAGAAATTTAGGTTTGGTACCACTTTGCATTCCTTATTCGTTGAGAGGGTGCCGAGTCTCAGTCCTAGAGAGACAGTGCGGGGGCATATTGCCTCCTTCCCAGCAATGTGAAGGTGGGAGGTTTTACTGCCTATACAAGGTGGAGGAAGGACCCAAGAGGCCTTCGATGACAAATTATTCGATTGGTGGTCATGTCAGATCCCAATGATAGAGGACTATCCCTATGTACGGATAAGCTTCCTTAGATATCCATACATGTTTTTTCCCCCTAGTGAGGAGTGTGGAAAGATAGGTAACATATATTTTTTGAAGTTATTAAATTTTTAATTTTTATATATATCCTTTTTATGTAGGATTCAGAGTACTAACTTATAACTCTATTATGTACATATGTGGGACCTTTTTGAACAACATACTTCACCAGGACCAAGAGTATTCCTCGTCCAGAGGAAGAACCAACAACAATAGGAGGACCCCTAGCCAGAGAGGCTGATAGAGTCCTACGACGAGTGGAGAGGAACTTTACTGCTCTCACTCATGCAATTCCTATGGCTGAGATCGAGGATCTCCCCCTAGCTATGCAGCCACATATAGTAGGGGTGCCTTGGACCTAGGTCCATCTATTCTGGAGTCTCGCAAACGCCATCGTCCACTATAGCAGGGACAATAGGCCTATACTTTAGATAGCGTCGGACTATTTACGTGTCGAGGGAAATTTTTGTACTATGTATTTTGAGGGATTAATCCCAACGATGTATACCGATAAATTTTGAGTCTTTTATGCCCACTTTTGTACTCATGACACCCTTTTGGACACACACACACACACACACACACACACACACATATATACATATTTCTTGTTTTATGGAAGACATTTTTTACAAATGTGTTTACATGTGTATGTGTGTGTTTTTCTTTTACATGTGAGAAACATTCCAATCTCAAATTTGATTAGCTAGAGTATCGGTTAGATGATTAAATATCCTAGGAACATGAATATACGTAATATAATCAAAAGATCATTCTAAGAGACGTACCCTAAGGAATCGATAGTGAAGAGTGGGATCAAAAATGTGGTAAACCCCATTTAACTGGGACACAACCAGTTGAGCGTCTAAGTAAACCTAGAGGCAAAAAATTCCATGTGATAACTAATCACATAGAAATTTTATCACTGCACTATACTCAACAACATTATTGGTTGCATCGCCTAGACAAATACCTCTTAAAGATAGAAACTGGAATCCAGGTGTGAAAATCACCCAAGTTGCGGAAGCAAGCCTTCGAGTGTGTCGGTTAGCACCATCTGTGAACCCAAAGTAAACCTTTGATTCACTTGACATCTGCCACAGTGAAAAAGAAGACATAAATAACTACATGTCCACAAAACGAAAAAGACAAGAAATGTATAAAAGGCTATTCATATATACAAGAAGCCACCTAGGTGACTGACCTGAGAGTAATACTTCTTAAGGTAGAGCCCATTTCTAGGTTCCGCTAAGGAATTTACCTAAAACTCAACCAGACAATAAGCACCCTTGTCTAAGACATATTTCATAATGAAAGGTATGAACCACATGGGTTTGAACTTTCCTTCCCCCGACGCATTTTTGTCTTGGTCGTAAACCAGAACAATATTGCCTTTGGAGAAAATACGAAGGTGAACAAACTGATCATATTGACACTTGAATCATTTCTTATGAGCCTCGTTAGCTAAGGATGCATCACGATGCTACTCATTGAGCTGCTCGAGATATATAAGACATTCCTCAAGTGGCATTGTGTCGGGAAGTAGCTCCACTGCCAACTTTAAAGAAGGGATCTGACACTCGATGCATAAGATTGCTTCAAGCCTGTAAATGAGTTGAAAAGGTGAAAAATCGATTGCATAAGTTTGGTAAGCCCACAATGTCAAATATAACATCAAACACCAATTTGAATTAGCCGAATGTCTGTTGAATAATAATGATGAGAGAATTATTCAAAACTTCAACTTGGCCATTCGCTTGTGGGTAATAGGGTGACGAATGTTCCTGTTTAAACCCAAGATTTGATTTTAATTCAATCATCATTTTATTCTAGAAGTGACTAGCATGGTCATTGAAAATCTCCTTCAGGATACTGAATCTTGCTACTATCTGATTAAAAATGAAAAGGGCAACAATTTCTCCATCATTGTTAAATGTCAGCATAACTTCAACCCACTTAGTGAAGTAGTCTACTACTACGATGATGTAACGATGCCCCCTGGAAGAAGCTGGGTGACATGTAGTGAAATAAATCCCCCACTTGGTGAAAGGACTGAAATCAATGACTAGAAACATCGAAGAAAGGTGTTCATTCATCTTCCAACAGAATATCTGGCACAGGTGACACTTCTTGACCGCCTCAACAAAATCCTTGATTAATGAGGGCTAGAAGTATCTTGCACGTAGAATCTTTTGGGTTGTTACCAACCCAAAAAAATGATCACGACATGCTCTGGTGTGACAGTTGTTCAAAATGAGCTCTGCTTATTCGTGCATAAGACATCGTCGAAGAATGCAATCTATGCCCCGATGATACAAAGTGTCATCAAGAATGAGATAGTTTCATGCTTGGTGTCAAATTCATCAATTCTCATTGTGAGAAGAAGAAGTAGGGCACTCCAAAGTATGAAGATACGCAAGTATATATCCATACCAGGGGTTCAAAGATGCAAATAGAAAAATATATCCATTGATAGGTGACTCTTCAGGCATAATATCAGTAGACTCGACCGATAGTTTTGAAATTAGTTTGACGAAGACCGATGACTTTTTAGATTTCGCAAAGAAAAAATCCAAGTCAAACTCCTTTAGGATAACTATCCATCTACTGATATTTCCTCCAATGATCCATGATGTTAACACATATTGGAAAGGGTTGACGATAACAATGACAGTGGTATTGCAAAGTAATATATAGTGACAGAATCATTGGACAGTGTGGACATCTTCCAAAGAAAGTTTCTCAACATGAGAGTAGTTGAGTTCCGGTCCAACCAGGCCTCGGATAAGATAATAGATAATGTTCTCTTCAAGGGTGTCATCATCCTGGACCAAGAACATGCCTATGGTTGACTCTGCAACAACCAAATACAACAATACATATCTTTTATAATCAGGAGGTCGGAGAAGAGGGGCAGACGTCAGGGCACATTTCAACACTTCAAAGGAGAACTGAGTTGCTTCATCCCAATAGAATGGGACCCCTTTTTTCAAAAGACACATGAAACCTTTAGTGATCTCGGCATAATTAGCGAAAAAACACCAAAGACAATTTTATTTCCTCTGTAAGCTCTGAAGTTGGGGTATTGTGCATGGGGAGGAAATTGAAGTATCGCCTCAACCTTAAGAGGATCAACCATGATCCATTTTTTCGACATGATGAAACCTAATAAATGACTTGATGTTACGCAAAAATTGCACTTGTTTGGATTCAAACAAATCCTATAGTAGTGACACCACTCAAATATCAGTCATAAATGGGCGGGATGATCAGATCTCTTGCGAGAATTTGATGCTATATCATCCAAGTATGCCTCGACTATCTGTTTGAGGTCGTGAAAAGAGAACAACATGGCTCGCTGAAAGGTATCTCCAACATTCTTCGGGACAAAAGGATTATTTTGATACACGAAGGTACCCTAAGGACAAATAAAATATGTTTTATGTTGGTCCTTGGGTTTGATTTGAATTTGATTATATCCCAAAAAACCGCCCATGAAAGAAAATACTTCACAATTTGCATACTCATCTACTATCTGATCAATAAACGGGGTTGGAAAATTGTCTTTCCGGAAATCTTTGTTCAAATCGCAGAAATCTGTACAAATGTGGATTATGCACTATTTCTTGTTGACAAGAACCAGGTTTGACACCCATTTTGTCAATTGTATGGGTTAGATGAAATCAACTTTGAGTAGTTTCTCTACTTCAGCCTTAATTGGCCCTGCTTTTTGAGGATTGACTAGGAAAATATTCTATTGGACCAGTTTGACACCAGGACAAGTCATGATTTCATGTCCGATAATTTTTGGGTCAATGCCTAGCATCTCCTCGTAAGACCAGGAAAACACGTCGCGAAACTCCTTGAATAATTCATTGTAAATTTGAATCTCTTTGGGGGAGCAATCCACTCCGAAAAATACATTCTCCATGACACTAGGATTTTTGGAGATATCGATAGGAATCATTGTAGCAATGCTTTCCATGTTTCCCTCGGGGTATACTCCATGCGTAGCCAAAGGGTTAATAAGACAAGGGATATCTTCATTCATGGTTAAAAAAAACTCTCATGCCTCTATTCTCCTAAGCTTGGCAAGAAAATAAGATCTATGACGTAGACATCCCAAGGTTTGTCAGTACTAGTCATTGCCTCTAGAATCACCTCGTCAAAGGGAAAGACTAAGTCTAAAGGGTCTTGAGTAGTGAGAGAGTCCTGAGCCAAAATAGGCTCTAGAACTAGATCTAGCTCATGTGGGGGAGCCATATCAGATTTGGATTAGGGAATGACCATGCCAGGGTTCCCTATCCCTTCCATAAAATCCAATGGGGAAGGTAAATTCCATGGGTTGTTAAATTATCCCATTTAAAAATACAACACTTGAAAAATTTCATCCCTCGACTAGTCGGGAACAATCGAAATAAACCTTACATCATTGGAAGGCGGTGGATAATCAAAAGTTCCCATCAATGATGGAAACAATTTGGCACCTAAGTTGACAGTGCCAAGCTATGGGTTATCAATCATCGGGACCGTGGAAGCCCCCGATGAAGGGTCAAGACAAGAGAAGGAAAACTGGTCAATGGTTATAATTCGGCCATCATGCGGAAAGCATAAGACCCAAAAAAAAGTGGCTACAACTGCATGCATTGCGTAAGTCCAACTATGTCCTAACAAAATATTGTAGTCGAGAGGTGCATCGACTACTTCAACCTAAACGCACATAGTTTTACCCCCTAACTGTATGAGGTAAGAAGGAATTATACCGTGTGGTATAAATGATCGACCTTTAAAAGCCGTAAGCAATGTAGGCGACGAAGACAACTCAGGTTAGCCAATGGCCTTCCAGCATGCCAACGAGATCACATAAGTTGAGGCACCTTCATAAACCATCGTATGGAAAATGTTATGTGTCAACAATTTCATGGTGTATTCCACTACTATCTAAAAGGTTACATGGTGAGGAAGATGAGGTTTAAGGTTGGTTGGATCGAAAACGATCATTCATGAGCTACTATTTTTTGTCGCTCCCAAGGTGGAAAACAAAGATTTACTCCGTGAGAGGAAACTCTGGAGAACTTCTAGAGTGGACATTACACAAGGGGTCTATGCCAGATCCTCCATGATGGAGTATTTCTGAGTGACCCTCGCATTAGGGTTATGGGAATCCTTCTTAAACAAACATTTAGGGATGCGAGTGATTGTCTCACCCACTGTATTGTCAATTTTAAGAGGAGTCAATGGGTTGGAGGCCTCCTTGCCCTTCTCGACAGATTCTGGGGTTCCGTAGTCACGATTCCTAGTTGATAAATGAGCATCGATGTTCATCATATAAATTTTTGTATTTGGGTTGTTAGGAGTAGGCACGGGGGGTCTCTGATTGCCCCCAGTCATGCTTGTGGATGTAGAATCCTGAGCCATATTTTTCCCTTGTGGAAAAGGGCTTGTCAACATAGAAGGTCGTTGTCGTGCTAGTAGCTTATGGGATTATGCAAGTTGAGGCTATAGGTGAGTTAAGTGGTTGTATGTGAAAATAATACATAGATACTTCACCTTCCCCTTCTCAGTTGTTCCCTCGCCAACATTGTTAGAATCCTTTTTATCCCCTTTACCCTTTTTTTTCTTCGTTTATTCTTTCCCTTGGTCTTCTGGCTGGCCTTAGGAGTCATTGATTGCACAATGTGTACATATGATGTCTGGGTAGCAGGGGAAACTGAACTAGGATTCTAGTTGGCCACAGTCTATTGAATTGACAATTTCTATAACTGATTCGACAACATATCCATGGACTTGCTTTGCACTTAGCCCACTATGCCATCAACATGGGGCCCAGAATTTTGTTTGGCCTTATTGATCCAGATTTTATGAGAAGAATGAAATGAATACAAATTATTAACAGTTGCTTAACACAAAATAACAGAGATACAATAAAACTAGTTTTCTATTCAATAAAGAAATAAGATGAAACTGTAAAATGCAGCGGAAATAAGCTTGCTGGAATGGTGGCGGCTTATCTCTGAGAAGAGATGTGATGGATGTGCTCATTCGCAAGAAGATGATTACAATGAGGCTCTGAAGGAATTTTTACAATAAATAGGAATTCCAAAATCCCTAGAAATCCAAAAACCTAACCCTAGGAGATGAAGCACCAAAAGTCATGTGGGCCCCATCTAGGTAAGTTAGTACATCAACTTCCCGAGGTCGTAACTTTTGCATACGATCTCTATTTTAGACGCATGATAGCCTGTTGGAAAGGTATCATTGAGGAGATTCATTTTGAGGGCTCAATAATTACTTTGGCTATAACTAAGAATCTCAATCCCAAAAAACTTTCACTTAGGCCCTCAAAATGGCCCCGAGAGTTAAAACTGCTAAAAATAGTAAATTGCCAAAATTGCTAGAAAACTATTTTGAGCCAGTTGGAAAAGGTGGGTGGCCACGGATATCCACATGGATCAATCCTCCATTATTGGGAAGAAATGGTCTCCATTTCTTTGAGTTCCCCCATCAGATGAGGAAATTTATGTTGAATTTGGCCCCAGGTGAACCACTTGCCTTGGTGCAAGAGCTGCCCTGCTTTGACGACTCGATAAAGCAGGATCCTTTGTTGTTGAGTTCCCTTGATTTGTGTGTCCAGAATATGATTTTTGGATGCCTATTGTGTGTAGTTGGGGCTGATATTTGTTGGTGTCACTTGCTCTGCTACGTCTGAGGTGTCCAATAATGGTAGGAAATAAGGGAAAAGGAGATCCACGTTGAACACTAGGTGCAGGCCAAGGAAAGGAGGAATGTTGAGCTGAAAAGAATTATCCCCCATGGCCTTTGTGATGGTATACGGCCCATAACTTAGTGGGTGAAGCTTCCTATGGGGTTCTATAAGGCATTCTTTCTGCAAGTGCAACCAAACTTTGTTGCCCACCTGAAACTTATGTGGCACTTGATGTTGATCATGGTGTTGCTTGTACTTGTCATTGGACTTCTATAGGATATCCTAAACTTGTTGGAGGATGTGATAGATCCACTCAATCAACCATGTGGCTTTTTCAGCTTCATTTAGAGAAGGATATGAGTCGGTCGAGGTGACCGCAAGGGGAAGTGCAACATCTATGGGACCCAATGGTTGGAATTCCAACCCCACCTGAAAGGGGCTGTGGATGATTGAGCTATGTAGGGATTGGTTGTAGCTATGTTGGACATAGGGAAGGCTCTCATCCCATATGCGAGGGTGCTTTGAATTATACATGTGAAGGATATGCAAAATCATTCGATTCACGACCTTGGTTTCACGATCTGTTTGGGGGTGGAAGGTCATGGATTTGGTGAGCTTGGTGTCCAGCAGTGACTAGAGGCTCAACCAAAATGTGCTGAGAAATTGACTGTCCCAATCTGAGACAATGGTTTGTGGGATTCCAAAATGTACCCAGACTCGTTCAAAGAAGATCTTGGTAGTGGCCTCTGCTGTGATGTTCTTCTTGCAGGCAACCAAAATCGCCATCTTAGAAAAGTGATCAACAACCACAAAAAAACAGTTATTTTCCCGCTTGGTGGACGGGAGGCCCAACATGTAGTCCATTGAGATGGATTCCCATGGCCTGTCAGGAGTAGGAAGAGGGGTGTACATGCCCTGTTTCTTAGTGGTCGGTTTGGAAATAGCACAGGAAGTGCAAGACCTGATATACTTGTTGACCTCCTGTTGAAGTTTCGGCCAGTAGAAATGTTTTTGTAGCATCACCACTGTCTTTTCGATGACAAAGTGTCCTGCCACCTGACTGTAGTGGGATTGATGGAACACATAAATGGTCTAGATGACACAAAAACCCATCCTGAAGATGGAAATTATCGACAACTGCATTTGCACCCAACATTTGGTAGGTGGTGGTGAAGTCTGGGTTTGTCTCATAGAGTTGGGGCCATCCAAAGGTCTCATGGCCGTAGAAGTATGGCACCGTGGTGAGTGTCACAACTGGAGGTTTGTTGAGGCAATCAACGATGTGATTAGTGCTTCCTCTTTTATACTTTATGTTGATTTGGAATTGTTGCAAGTATGTGGACCACTTTTGATGGCGATCATTCTACAATTTTCCTTGTGTATGCATGAACTGCAATGGATTATGATTAGTGTGGATGACTGTATCCTTCCCAAGAATGTAATGTCTCCATTGGTGACAGGCTTGCACAATGGAATACATTTATTTGTCATAAGTAGGGTACTTACAGACAACATCTGATAGTGTCTCACTATGATATGCCATGGGGTGGCCGTGCTGAGTGAGAATGACACCCACCGCATAGTCTGAAGCATCTGTCTTGATATCAAAGTGCTACTGTAGGTTTGGTAGTGAAAGTACTGGGGATGAGTACAAGCGTTGCTTCAAATCATTTAACGCTTGTTGTTGGGACCAACCCCATGCAAATTTCATCTTACCACCACCCCTGGTTATTTGAATGAGGGCCCATGCAATATGGGAGAATCCCAACACGAACCTGTGGTAGAAATTGGCAAGGCCCAAGAAGCTCTGAAGCTCAGTGAGTGTGGTTGGGGCTGGCCAGTCATGGATGAATTGGATCTTGGCTGGATCCACATGTATGCCATGCTGATCAATTATGTAGCCCAGGTAATGGACCATGTCCATGCCGAAGGAACATTTTTCCAAGTTGGCATATAGCTTGTGCTACCATAGGGTGTGCAGAACCTGTTGAATATGCTGCAAGTGTTTGGCCCAAGTCTTGTTNTTCCTATGGCTGAGATCGACGATCTCCCCCTAGCTATGCAGCCACATATAGTAGGGGTTCCTTGGACCTAGGTCCATCTATTTTGGAGTCTCAAAAACGCCATCGTCCACTATAGCAGGGACAATAGGCCTATACTTTAGATAGCGTCGGACTATTTATGTGTCGAGGGAAATTTTTGTACTATGTATTTTGAGGGATTAATCCCAACGATGTATACCAATAAATTTTGAGTCTTTTATGCCCACTTTTGTACTCATGACACCCTTTTGGACACACACACACACACACACATATACATATTTCTTGTTTTATGGAAGACATTTTTTACAAATGTGTTTACATGTGTATGTGTGTGTTTTTCTTTTACATGTGAACAACATGCCAATCTCAAATTTGATTAGCTAGAGTATCAGTTAAATGATTAAATATCCTAGGAACATGAATATACGTAATATAATCAAAATATCATTCTAAGAGACGTACCCTAAGGAATCGTTAGTAAAGAGTGGGATCAAAAATGCAGTAAACCCCATTTAACTGGGACACAACCAGTTGAGCGTCTAAGTAAACATAGAAGAAAAAAATTCCATGTGATAACTAATCACGTAGAAATTCTATCATTGCACTATACTCAACAACATTATTGGTTGCGTTGCCTAGACAAATACCTCTTAAAGATAGAAACTTGAATCCAGGTGTGAAAATCACCCAAGTTGCGGAAGCAAGCCTTCGAGTGTGTCAGTTAGCACCATCTGTGAACCCAAAGTAAACCTTTGATTCACTTGACATATGCCACAGTGAAAAACAAGACATAAATAACTACATGTCCACAAAATGAAAAAGACAAGAAATGTATAAAAGGCTATTCATATATACAAGAAGCCACCTAGGTGACTGACCTGAGAGTAGTACTTCTTAAGGTAGAGCCCATTTCTAGGTTCCGCTAAGGAATTTACCTAAAACTCAACCAAACAGTAAGAACCCTTGTCTAAGACATCTTTCACAATAAAAGGTATGAACCACATGGGTTTGAAATTTCCTTCCCCCGGGGGATTTTTGTCTTGGTCATAAACCAGAACAAGATTGCCTTTGGAGAAAATACGAAGGTGAACAAACTGATCATATTGACACTTGAATCATTTCTTATGAGCCTCGTTAGCTAAGGATGCATCACAGTGCTACTCATTGAGCTGCTTGAGATATATAAGACATTCCTCAAGTGGCATTGTGTTGGGAAGTAGCTCCATTGCCAACTTTAAAGAAGGGATCAGACACTCGATCCGTAAGATTGCTTCAAGCCTGTAAATGAGTTGAAAAGGTGAAAAACCGATGGCAGTCTTTGCATAAGTTTGGTAAGCCCACAATGTCAAATATAACATCAAACGCCAATTTGAATTAGCCAAATGTATGCTGAATAATAATGATGAGAGAATTATTCACAACTTCAAATTGGCCATTCGCTTGTGGGTAATAGGGTGACAAATGTTCCTGTTTAAACCCAAGATTTGATTTTAATTCAATCATTATTTTATTCTGGAAGTGACTACCATGTTCATTGAAAATCTCCTTCAGGATACTGAATCTTGCTACTATCTTATTAAAAATGAAAAGGGCAACAATTTCTCCATCATTGTTAAATGTCGGCATGGCTTCAACCCACTTAGTGAAGTAGTCTACTACTACAATGATGTAACAATGCTCCCTGGAAGAAGATGGGTGACATGTAGTGAAATAAATCCCCCACTTGGTGAAAGGACCGAAATCAATGACTAGAAACATCAAAGCAAGGTGTTCATTCATCTTCCAATAGAATATCTAGCACAGGTGACACTTCTTGACCGCCTCAACATAATCCTTGATTAATGAGGGCTAGAAGTATCTTACACGTAGAATCTTTTGGGCTATTACCAACCCAGAAAAATGATCACGACATGCTCTGGTGTGACAGTTGTTCAAAATGAGATTTGCTTATTCATGCATAATACATCGTCGAAGAATGAAATCTATGCCCCGATGATACAAAGTGTCATCAAGAATGAGATAGTTTCATGCTTGGCGTCAAATTCTCATGCTTGGTGTCAAATTCGTCGATGCTCATTGTGAGAAGAAGAAGCAGGGCACTCCAAAGTATGAAGATACACAAGTATATATCCATACCAGGGGTTCAAAGATGCAAATAGAAAAATATATCCATTTATAGGTGACTCTTCAGGCATAATATCACTAGACTCGACCGATAGTTTTGAAATTAGTTTGACGAAGACTGATGAATTTTTAGATTTCGCAAAGAAAAAATCCAAGTCAAACTCCTATAGGATAACTATCCATCTACTGATATTTCCTCCAATGACCCATCATGTTAAAAACATATTGGAAAGGGTTGATGATAACAATGACAGTGGTATTGCAAAGTAATATATAGTGACAGAATCATTGGACAGTGTGGACATCTTCCAAAGAAAGTTTCTCAACATGAGAGTAGTTGAGTTCCAGTCCAACCAGGCCTCGGCTAAGATAATAGATAATGTTCTCTTCGAGGGTGTCATCCTCCTGGACCAAGACCATGCCTATGGTTGACTCTGCAACAACCAAATACAACAATACATATCTTTTATAATTAGGAGGTTGGAGAAGAGGGGCAGACGTCAGGGCACATTTTAACACTTCAAAGGAGAACTGAGTTGCTTCATCCCAATAGAATGGGACCCCTTTTTTCAAAAGACACATGAAACCTTTAGTGATCTTGGCATAATTAGAAAAAAAACACCAAAGACAATTTTCTTTCCTCTGTAAGCTCTGAAGTTGGGGTATTGTGCACGGGGAGGCAATTGAAGTATCGCCTCAACATTAAGAGGATCAACCATGATCCATTTTTTCGATATGATGAAACCAAATAAACGACTTGATGTTACACAAAAATTTCACTTGTTTGGATTCAAACAAATCATATATTAGTGACACCACTCAAAGATCAGTCATAAATGGGCGGGATGATCAGATCTCTTACGAGAATTTGATGCTATATCATCCAAATATGCCTCGACTATCTGTTTGAGGTTGTGAAAAGAGAACAACATGGCTCGCTGAAAGGTATCTCCAACATTATTTCGGACAAAAGGATTATTTTGATACATGAAGGTACCCTAAGGACAAATAAAATATGTTTTATGTTGGTCCTCGGGTTTGATTTGAATTTGATTATATCCCGAAAAACCGCCCATGAAAGAAAATACTTCACAATTTGCACACTCATCT
>JZKD02S1554992.1:49298-61736 GCA_000966675.3 Picea glauca
CAAGAGAGAGGTGGAGATGAAACAAAGAGAGAGGGAGGGGTAGAGAGAGAGGGGGGATAGGGAGAGAGAGATAAGAGAGAGAAGGGGGGGAAAATAGGGGAGAGAGACAAAGGGAAACAAGGAGAGAGGGAGAGAGGGGAAAATATGGAGAGAGGGATGTTATGATATTTAGAAACTTAGGAGTTAGTTAATATATACTTGGTCTAATGTGTCGTTAGGTAAAAGTGTGTTTCTTTAGTATGCATTTGTAGTTGACGCAGAACACGCCTACCTCAGCAGGTTTCGTATGACCTCCCGGTCTAAGGATCGTTCTTAATATCCCTCTTGATTCTGATTGACTCTTTGATTCCCAACAGGAATCCTCAACACACAAATGTTGATCCATAGGTCCTTTTTAGGAGTTACACCTGTGCGAACAAGCACTAAGTACCAACTCACATCCACGTGACCAACTAACATGACCACACACTCCACCAAAAAGGTATATCGGGTTTCACGACTTCTCAACCTCTAGTATGAGTCCCCTGAATTTTTCAATCCCTAAAACCCCGAAAGGATAATGGGTCCTTTGATTCCTCCCTTGACTTCCTTCACTTGACCCTCGACTGTGACCTGGGGCCAAATATTTCGACAATTCGGGATTTCGTGTACCGGTGATTTGCAATGCAACAACACCTTTCACCGATAGACAAAATAACGATGATTCCTCACCACAATTGATGGCTCTAATCTTCCATGATCTGACAGTCCCGATTCTATCGGGACTTCGCTAATCGTGAGTTTGCAACTCTTGACTCCAAGTCACAATGTCCTCCATGCCCTGACTTCCGAATTGGAGAATTCGAGCACGCGATCAACAACCCTCGTTGATTTGGATCCAACGACCACTATCCCTCTTGATCTTAAGAGTGTTGAAAGACACTCAACCTTAATATTCCCACTGGTCTGCAAGATCCAACTGCCCACGGAACTTCGTGATTCCCCCTCTGAGAATTTCAACTGTTCGTTCGGACTTCCTAAAGAATTCTGCCCAATTTCTTTGTCCTCCTTTTCTTCTAACTTAACTCCTGCGAACTAGTTTCAGACTTCATTCTTCCTTTGAATCCTCTCAATTATCTATCCTTCCTGAGATTGACCTTTGTTATGGATTCAAGGTGTCAAAATAATTCTTGTGCGCACTCCTTTTGACATTCACAATAACCTCTGGTTATCTAGCGCCTCCAACCCTATGAACTTCTCTACAACAACAGTTCTTCAAACTTCCTCCTTGGTTGGTAAAGTCTAAGACTTCCGCCAGCCTGTGCACACTTTGCATGACTCGGTGCTATACCTGCACTTCTGCTGGTATGATAACAACGATATCCCTCCTGATCTTTATGAGATGAACCCAGAACTTTGTCAACGCACTATTTGCGGACCCTCGCTACACTCCTTGTTGTAATTCTTAGGAAGAGAAACAATTGAAACTCATATTCCTCTTACTCATATACTTCATACATTCAACATGAAATCAAGAGCATATACATACATAGCATTGGAAACACATGCATAACAAATAATATAAACAGACTGTAAACATACCATTCAAAGATGTAAACGGAATGCATAAAAACACCATGAAATTGGATCAAAGCTTCTTTATATTAATCCAAGTGCATCTATACATGGGTTCAATACAACAACTATCTGCTTATAGGATTCCTACAGTCTTTGTTCTTCTACTCTCCTATTCTCTTTCTCTACTGCTTGCGATTACAATGAGAATAACTGATTACAATAAAATACCTATGAGGGAGTCTTCTAGAGTTTTCCCTCTTACAACTCTAGCTATCTAATCAGAATTAAAAGCTATCTACTTTACATTCATTATAATTAAATGCCTCCATATCCAACAGATGAGAGCAATGCTCAAGATCTGTTTACAATCTCCAAAACATAAATGCAAATACATCCTTTCAGGTATTTCATTAATGATTTATCCTTTGAAATTCAAAATGTTCTCAAAATGTGCGCTGGTGCAATTCCAGGTGTCCTTCACATTTGCGCTTTCTTTGTTGGCTCGCTTACAATGCTCCTACATCATACTACCTTGGCTAAAAAATTCAGGGAATCTTGTTCACGAGCTCCTGCACTGTCTTTCCATGTCTTTGGATATCTTCTTCACCTTCCCAACTGGCATCCTCAATCGGGTGTCCTTTACATTTTTTAAAATACTCAAAATATTATTTTCTTCGGGTCTTCTTCCCAACTCTCTAGTCAATTATTTTTTCCATCTGCGGATTTTTAGCTACAGGTAATTGTTTAACCCATTGAATTTCCTTTTAATCCTCTGACCCCTTTGTTCCATCGGCTTTGTAAGGATATAGATATACTACATTGAATATGGGCGAGATGCCCACATCATTTGGAAATTGTATCTCATAAGCATTGGCCTCAAATTTCCTCAAAATATTGCACGACTTTATCTTCTTCATCTTCAACTTATTATATGTTCTCCTTGGGAATATCTCTTTCCTTAGGTGAGCTAAGACTAAATCTCCCACTTCAAACTTAATTTCTCTTTTTTGTTGATCTTCTCTACACTTGTATTCCTGGTTGGAATTATTTAACCTCTCCTTAACCTTGTCGTGAAGCTCTTTCATCTCTACTGCAAAATCCTCTGCTCCAACACTTCTGAATTCGCTCTGCCCTAAGTCTCTTAATTCAGATACTCCCCTCAATTACATTCCATATGTTATCTGGAATGAGCTCTGTCCTATGCTTCTTTTAGGTGAATCATTATATGAAAATTATGCTTCTGGAAGAATTTGATCCCACTGACTACGATGTTCAACTACTAAACTCCTCAATAAATCTCCTAGACTCCAGTTCACTACCTTGGTCTGTCCATTTGTCTGAGGGTGATATGATGAGCTAAAAGACAATTATGTCCCCAGCTTCTTCCACAGTGTCCTCCAGAAATGACCAACAAATTTGGTATCCCTGTCTGAAACAATACTCCTGGGTAAGCCATGAAGTCTAACAACTTCTTTGAAAAATAGATTTGCAATGTGAGTTGCATCATTGGTTTTATAACATGGTATGAAATGTGCCATTTTTGAAAATCTATCGACTACCACAAATATGGAGTCACAACCCCTCTGTGTCCTTGGCATTCCTAACACAAAATGCATGCTTACTGCATCCCACGGCCTCTCTGGTACTGGAAACGGTTGATACAATCCTGTATTTCATCTTTTCCCTTTCACGTGTTGGAAAATTCTGCATTTGTTCACAAATTTCTTGACATCTGTCCTCAACCCTATCCAATAGTATAAATTGTTCAGTTGCGCAAATGTTTTGTCATGGATGAAATGTTCAACCGATCCCCCACTATGTTTTTCCTTTAGAAGATTCTCTCTCATGGAACTCTTCGGAACACACAACTGGTTTCCCTTGAATAACAGTCCATCCTGAATCAAATACTCGATCCACTGGCTTCTATTTATGAGAACTGGATTCTCACATGCTTCATAAGCATCTTTGAAATCTGTATCATCTATCTACATGTCCTTAAGCCTATCAAAACCTAAGGTCTTCACATGAAACTCCCACAGAATCAAACATTTCCTGCTCAATGCATCAACAACCTTGTTAGCAGTTCCATAAATGTGATTTATAGCAAAAGTAAAGTTCTGCATATATTCAACCCATTTCTCATGTTTATGGTTTAGCTTCTCCTATCGAGTTATGAATTGTAAAGCATGGTTGTTTCTATACAAGACAAACTCTTTCAGAATCAAGTAGTGCCTCCATTTCTTTAATGCACGTATGATTTCATAAAATTCTTTATCATATGTGTAATATTTCACTTTGGCATCGTTCATCTTCTCACTGAAGTATGAAATCGGTCTATTGTCTTGACTCAAGACTACTCCAATCGAAAATCCACTTGCGTCACATTTGACTTGGAACGTTTTGTTGAAGTCTGGAAGAACCAAAACTGGTTGTCCAGTTATTTTCTCCTTCAACAACTTAAAAATTCTCTCTGCTTCCTCTGTCCAATGAAAATATTTATGTCTTTTCTTGATTGTGTCCATCATTGGTGCACATATCCCACTGAAATTCCTGATGAATTTCCTATAAAAACTAACCAATCCATGGAAGCTCCTGAATTCAAAGATGTTCTTTGGTGATGACCAATCCTTGATTGCTTTTACCTTCTCAGGAGCCATCTTTAACTCGTTTGAAGAGATTACAAACCCTAAATAAATGAGTTCTTTGTTCATGAGATATGACTTCTTCAAATTTATCAACAACTTCTCTTACTGCAATTTCCTCATTACTAGAGTTAAATGTCTCAAGTGTTCCTCCTCAGTCTTATTGAAGATTAGTATATCATCAAGATACACAATCACAAACTTACCAATGAAATCTTTCAAGACTTTGTTCATCAACCTCATGAAAGTACTTGACGCGTTCATCAAACCAAATGACATGACAAGCCATTCATATAATCCTTCATTTGTTTTGAATGTTGTCTTCCATTCATCACCTTCCCTCATTTGAATCTGGTGATATCTGCTTTTCAAGTCAATTTTTGAAAAAAAATTTGCTCCAATCAAATAATCCATCAAGTCATCCATCCTAGGTAAAGGAAATCTATACCTGATGGTAATATTGTTTATAGCTCTAGAGTCTGTACACATTCTCCAGCCACCATCATTTTTTGGACTTAGAACTGTTGAAACAATGCATGGACTCAATCTTTCTCTAACCAATCCTTTGTCCATCAAATCCTGGACTTGCGTCTTGACTTCTTCATTCTCTTGCGGCGTCAATCTGTACACTTCTTTGTTTGGAAAACTCGCTCCTGGTATAAGTTTAATGTGATGGTTTATACTTCTGATGGGCGAAAATGAACAAGGAAAATCATCCACCACAATATCAACAAAATTCTCCAGCAGTTCCTGAATTTCCTCCAATAGATCGCTATCTTGGTACTCGTCAAAATGACTCTGGGTTTCCTCACTACAGAAAACTGCATGTCTTTTTTTTTCTTAACTTCATCAAGAAGTTCCTTCCCACTCATGAGAAGTATAGTATTACTTGTTTCTTCTTTCACCTCTTTATCTTCAATTGGAAGAAACATATGTGTTCTACCATTCTTCTCCAAGGTGTATGTGTTGTTCGTCCCATGATGAACAAAATTTATGTCATATTTCCACAGTCTCTCCAACAAAAGATGACATGCATCCATGGGAATAACATCACATAAAATTTCATCTCTGTAACCCCCTATCTTAAATTCAACTAAACATTGTTTAGTGATTGTTACCTGATGTCCCTTTTGCAACCACAAAACCTTGTATGGGCTTGGATGTGAAATAGTCTCCAATTCCATCTTCTCCACCATTTCTGTGGATACTAAATTATCTGTACTTCCACTGTCCACCTTACATACCTTGTCCTTGGTCTTGTAAGTAGTTATAAACAAACCATTTCTTTGGACTCGATTCTCTATCTCCTTCTCTAACTTTAAGAGAATTTTCCTCATCATTAAGGATATTCCACCTTCTGCATATTCTACCTCAACATTTCTCCTTTGCGCTTCTGAAATGTGAGATTTGCCTCCTCCATCTCTTTTTATGTTAGGACATTCATAATACTTATGTCTTATATTTCCATAGACAATTTTTTTTATCTCACCACCTCTGCCTCTTCCTCTTCCTTTGGCTCGAGGAAATTTAGTGTTTCCATCGGCATATTGTCTTCCCTGTGAACTTCCTCTTTTCTCAGGGTGACTATGAGGTTTCTTTTCCTCATTCTTGGGCTTCTACACTCTGTCTTGGACAAATGATTTTCCTCTTATCTGATTTCTACCCCTGCCTCTTTGACTTTGTTTTCAGGCCAATTTCTCTTCAGTCTTCAGAGCAATCTGATAAGAATATTCCACATTTCTAATTGTCACCATCCTCATCTCGCCTTGAATGTCATATCTCAAACCATTCATGTATCTGGCGACCTTCTCATCATCATTTTTATGATGACAAACTCTGATGTTAAGTCGATAAAATTCTTTAGTGTATTATTTCATTGTCATTCCCTTCTGTCTCAAGTTTTTCATTCTTAGAAATAGATTAATTTGATAGTCCCTGGGTATGAATTTGTATTTCATATTTGCAACCATTCTATCCCAACTTTTGATTTTTTTCTTACCTTTGCAATGTCTCTCAGCCTGTAGTTCATCCCACCAAAGTGTTTCATTCCCTTTAAGTCTAGTGATAACATGTTTGACTTTCTTATCCTCTTCGATATCCTCATAGTCGAAGTATTTGTCTAGAGCTCTAAACCAATCTAGCAGCTCCTCAACGTCTAATTTGCCTTCATACATCGGAATGCCCATATTTTCTCTAGCACTTATTCTCACAACAAATCTGAATATACGTTCTTCTGCATCATCTTTGGCTACAACTTATTCTTCAAATCCAACCTCATTTTCACTTTTGTCTTCACTGAAATCTCCAGCATCAACTTTTCATCTCTGTGCTATCTCCATAGAATCTAATCGAGCATAAAGTTCTCTCATTTCCCTTTCCACAGCTAGATAGAGCATTGGTCTATCTTGATGTCTTCTGGGCGGAATTGTTTCAATCTGTTCCACAAAAAATTCAAATCACAACTTGAATTTTGTCTCCATTTCTTACAGAAAACAAATATTGTAGGCTCTGATACCACGTGACGCAGAACACGCTTACCTCAACAGGTTCTGCACGACCTCCCGGTCTAAGGATCATTCTTAGTCTCCCCCTTGAGTCTGATTGACTCTTTGATTCCCCGTAAGAACCCTCAACACACAAATGTATATCCATAGGTCCTTCTTAGGATTTACACCTGTGAGAACAAGCACTAAGCACCAACTCACATCCATGTGACCAACTGACGTGACCACACACTCCACCAAAAAGGTATATCAGGTTTCATGACTTCGCAACCCCTAGTATGAGTCCCCTGAATTTTTCAATCCCTGAAACCCAGAAAGGATAACGGGTCCTTTGATTCCTCCCTTGGCTTCCTTGACGTGACCCTCGACTGCGAC
This sequence comes from Picea glauca, assembly GCA_000966675.3. Taxonomy (NCBI): domain Eukaryota; kingdom Viridiplantae; phylum Streptophyta; class Pinopsida; order Pinales; family Pinaceae; genus Picea; species Picea glauca. The sequence continues at coordinate 56,377 of JZKD02S1554992.1, forward strand.
CTGGGGCCAAATATTTTGGCAATTCAGGATTTCGTGTACCGACGATTTGCAATGAAACAACACCTTTCACTGATAGCCGAAATCACGATGATTCCTTTCCACGATCAAAGACTCTGAGCTTCCGTGATCTGACAGTATTTATTCTATCAGGACTTTGTGAATCATGAGTTCACAACTCTCAACTCCGAGTCACAACATCCTCCATGCCCTGATTTCCGAAATGGAGAATTCGAGCATGCGATCAATGACCCTTGTTTATCCGGATCCAATGTCCACTATCCCTCCTGAGCTTACAAGTTTTGAAATAAACTCAACCTTAATATTCCCACTGGTCTACAAGAACCAATGACCCACAAAACTTTGCAATTCCCCCTCTGAGAATTTCGACCATTCGTTTGGACTTCCCAAATACTTCTGCCTAATTGCTTTGGCCTCCTTTTCTTCTGACTTAACTCCTATGAAGTAGTTTTAGAATTCATTCTTCCTTTGAATCCTCTCAATTCTCTATCCTTCCTGAGCTTGGCCTTTATTATGGATTCAAGGCATCAAAAGGATTCTTGTGCGCACTCCTTGCGGCATTCACAATAACTTCTAGTTATCCAACGCCTCCAACCCTGTGCACTTCTCTGCAACAATAGTTCTTCAACCTTCCTCCTTGGTTGGTAAATTCTTTGGTAAATTCTAATACTTTTGCCAGCCTGTGCACGCTTTGCACAAATCGGTGCTATACCTGCACTTCTACTGGTATGAGAAAAATTGTATCCCTCCTGAGATTTCTGAGATGAACCCAGAACTTCGTTAACACACTCTTTGTAGACCCTCGTTGCACTCCTTGCAGGAATTCTCAGGAAGAGAAACAATTGCAACTCATATTCCTCTTACTCATATAATTCATACATTCAACATGAAATCAATTTCATATACATACATAGAATTGGAAACACATGCGTAACAGAGAATATAAACAGACTATAAACATACCATTCAAATATGTAAATGGAATGCATAAAAACACCATGAAATTGGATCAAATCTTCTTTATATTAATCCAAGTGCATTTGTACATGGGTTCAATAGAAACAACTATCTACTTATAGGATTCCTACATTCTCTGTTCTTCTACTCTCCTATTCTCTTTCTCTACTACTTATGATTACAATGAGAATAACTTATTACAATACAATACCTCTGAGGGAGTCTTCTAGAGTTTTCCCTCTTACAACTCTAGCTATCTAATCGAAATTAAAAGCTATCTACTTTACATTCATTATAATTAAATGCCTCCATATCCGACAGATGAGAGCAATGCTCAAGATCTATTTACAATCTCCAAAACATAAATGCAAATACATCCTTTCAGGTATTTCATTAATGATTTATCTTTTGAAATTCAAAATGTTCTCAAAACGTGGGCTGGTGCAATTCTAGTTGTCCTTCACCTTTGCGCTTGCTTTTTTGGATCTCTTATGATGCTCCTGCATTAGTGGTTAGGAAATCCGACAATCACGATATGTTCCCAACATAGAGTGATCTGACGGTTCATACTCTCTTCGATAGGTAAGGAGGGGGATAGGGGGAGATGGTGGGATATATATATATATATATAGAGAGAGAGAGAGAGAGAGAAAGAGAGAGAGAGAGAGAGAGAGAGAGAGAGAGAGAGAGGCGAGGGGAGTGAGGGAGGGATATAGAGAGTGAGTGGGGTAGAGAGAGAGAGAGACAGAGTTATTTCGTGTTAACAAGAACCTCTGTGCATTCCTGTACTTAATAACACACATGCATCTTAGGAACATGCACACACTTTAGAAATGTGCACGTGATTTAGAAAAATACATTCTCTTAAAGAATAAATACATGCTTTAGGAACACATACCCACTTTAGGAATGCATGCACATTCCTAAAGAGTGTGCACATTATCTTCATTTCAATGTTTTTTTTGGGTTGGAGTGACAACTTTAGAATGCATGTTTGTTGAGTTAGTTGCCTCAGATTTAGGTTAAAGAAGACAAACCTAGTGATTTATTTTGCATATACATAAAAACCTATATTTTTATGAATACCTCTCTATATCTCTACTTTTGTCATTATTTTTCTATAAGCTACACAATTCCATTATTGTTGAAACTACAAAAATATATATATTCAACTATGTAGATTCCAAATATATAGTTTTTTTTTAATTAATATTTTTTACTATTTTAAATCTATTTTTGTCTTGACATATATCAAAATATTTAAATACATACCTCTTTTATTTATGCTACCAGGTTTTTTCATCTTAACCATTTTTCAAATGAGTTATACACTGCACTAGAAGAGACTGATATCTACAATCTAAAAAAAAGAGAGATTTTTTTTTGATAATGATAATACCCTCTAGCATGCGATAATGGACGTCGTTGTAATTTCAAGGATATATTTACTTTCATAACACACACACACACACACACACACACACACACACACACACACACATATAGATCCCTAATGGTTAGCTCAAGAAGTCATAATCCAAACATGATATCTCTCCCCCTTGTTGGGGAGGTCACAAGTTCAACTCTATTGATTCCCTTAGAAATAAGTTCTTGAAATATAGGCACATGGAAACTATCACATGGTTTCAAGAAACCCATATGTGGTTAGGAAAAATGAATCACATTCCAATGCCAAAAAAATAAAAAATAAAAGATGAAAAACTATTCCAACTTTAACAAAGGCATAAAACCCATAAAGTTAAATATCTCGCACAAGGTTGAATTAAATGAATGAGTCTTTGCATTTTCATAGTGAAAGGTCAATTCCAACAATGGAGAGAGTCCAAGCATGCAAATTCACTAAGTCTCTATATTTGTTTAACATACAAAGAATCCCAACAACTAGGAAACTCAAGTCATGTGGAGGCCTCTTTTCAAGATCAATTGGCCACAAAGCGAGTGAATCAAGAAATATTAACAAAATGTTGCAAGAAGAAACATGCTTGAAATACATCCTAAGAAAATAGGCAAATGGAATTATCTCAATTATTTCTAGGGAGGAAACAATAGAAACCATTTTTCTTTCAAAATGAAGATACCAACAACCTCAAGAAATTGAAAAAAAAGAAGAAGAAATAAACACATATATTTTCCACTTGAAAGAAAAAATAAAACAATAATGCAAATAGAGACATGATTGAAAGATATTCTACAATAATAGAGGAAATCATTCATCAGTTAAACTAGCACCTAACCATTTATATGTAAGAAAAATAGAAATGATGAGAAGGGGTTCCAAACTTTTGGAATTGTATCGTGTTACATAGCTGAGTAGAACATCGAAGAATAGTATTATGTGAGCATAATAGAGGAGGAGAGATTATGTTGCAACAATATAGGACATAGGTCGAATGAAACTCCATAGAGAGTTCCTCTTTCTTTGTACTAGCATAATTTTTATGATAGAGAAAAGAGAGCAAAGCAACCTTACCTTCTAGCTGGGTTTTCTCTTGTATTGGGTTTTCTGGGTCATACCTTGTGTTTATTTGTGGATGGTGTGATTTTGTTCTAGTATTCTCTATTTTCATCATTTTATATATTTCACGCATAAGAAGAAAATCAATAACTAAATATTCTAGAGATATAAAGGAAAAATAATGTTAATAGTAAATATTTCAGTTTTGCTTATTATATCTGTTGTGATGAACTATTCCACTAGAATATCCATGAAATTTTACATGTCATATTGGTATCGGGGTAGGTTTTTCTTTTGGGTATTTGTGGGATGTTGTAGGATCTATGAATCGACTTAAAGAAAATTCATTGAAACCCTATATATGGTGGACACGTCTATCGATAATAAACCTCAATATCTAGCAAAAGAGATATTTGAGTGGTTGGAAGCGCAAGTTGTTGAATTAGTTGCAATATGAAACTCCTCATGGAGGCTATAGTAATAAATATCAAACCATTTATATATGATGGAGGATATAACTTGGAGAATAGATCGAAGGAGAAATAAGAAGATTAGGAAGACTTAGGAAAGGAGTTGCAGAAAGAATTCGAAAAAGAGCAGTTGAGTTCGAGTGTCGTGAATCCTTCACAGTCTCTATTCAATATGGAAGCGAAAGTGGATAGAAGGCCATAAAATGGTGAGATCAATGAATTAAAAATTAATCATTGGTTACAACAATTAGAATTTTATTTTAGCATTCACCATATAGATGAAGGGAACAATATTTCATTTGCTAGATTGAATTTAGAGGGCCATGCTTGAACCTGGTGGGAAATACACACATAAACAATTAGATTGGAGGGTGATCCACCAGTAATTAGGTGGAAGGAATTCAAAACACTAATGAATTCCCAATTGTACCCTATTTTGTATGTAGAGGACAAATGGATCTAGTGGTACTACTTCAAGCAGAGGTAAGGGAAAAGTGTGTAGGAGTACACCACTGAGTTAAAAAATATTGACATCATGCTAGGTATCTCTCCCAAGAGCCCATATGTACTCCTAAAGTATTTGAAGGGTTTACACATTCATAAAAGAAATTAGGTTATACTCTTCAATCCAAGGATAGAGGATGCGGCATGTGTACAAGCACATTACCTAGAAAACATTGGCCAAAACAAGGGGCATCCAAGTGGTTCGAAGCAGAAAGAGCACCAAGAAGCTTCCAAGGAGGGGAAGAATAATTGGAAAGGGGGAAAATATAAGAAGACAACAACCACTACACATCAATTCAAATATCCTATAAACCATTTCAATCATTACAACATTGATGGCCACACCGACGAAAAATGTTGGAAACTACATCCAGAGTTGAACCCGAAGAACCGCAAGAAGGACATAAAGGCAAATATTGTTTTAGCCACAAATTCAAGCAATCAGGTTGAAAGTAGCTTATATGTGTATGAAAATATTGTCTACACATATGTGTATAAGGAGGTGAATTTGATTATCCTTCAACACCAAGAAGACAAGGAGATGACCAAGCTCTTCCACATCAAGATCCAAATCAAGAAGACCAAGATAGATTCTTTGTTTGACTCTGGTTCACAAGATAATCTCATAGTAGCGGATCTAGTAAAAAATCTTGGATTGGAGGTTCATGATAATCCTATCCCCTATCCATTGGGTTGGGTAAACACGCATGATAAGATAAAGGTAATGAAACAGTGTAAGATTAAATTCGTTATAAGTGTTGATTTTGTTGATGAAGTGGAATTGGATGTAGTACTCATTGATGTATGTGTAGTGTTTGGAAGCCCATACATGTATATGAGGGATGTAATATTCATGTGGAGATCTAACCAATACCGACTAAACAAGGATGGGAAGTCCTAAATCATTAACGCACATAAATAAAAGTCAAATATCT
>JZKD02S1554992.1:61786-74961 GCA_000966675.3 Picea glauca
TACTTTCATAACACACACACACACACACACACACACACACACACACACACACACAGAGATCCTTAATGGTTAGCTCAAGAAGTCATAATCCAAACATGATATCTCTCCCCCTTGTTGAAGAGGTCACAAGTTCAACTCTATTGGTTCCCTTAAAAATAAGTTCTTGAAATATAGGCATGTGGAAACTATCACATGGTTTCAAGAAACCCATATGTGGTTAGGAAAAATGAATCACATTCCAATGCCAAAAAAATAAAAAATAAAAGTTCAAAAACTATTCCAACTTTAACAAAGGCATAAAACCCATAGCACAAGGTTGAATTAAATGAATGAGTCTTTGTATTTTCATAGTGAAAGGTCAATTCCAACAATGGAGAGAGTCCAAGAATCCAAATTCACTAAGTCTCTATATTTGTTTAACATACAAAGAAGCCCAACAACTAGGAAACTCAAGTCATGTGGAGGCCTCTTTTCAAGATCAATTGGCCACAAAGCGAGTGAATCAAGAAATATTAACAAAATGTTGCAAGAAGAAACATGCTTAAAATACATCCTAAGAAAATAGGCAAATGGAATTATCTCAATTATTTCTAGGGAGGAAACAATAGAAACCATTTTTCTTTCAAAATGAAGATACCAACAAACTCAAGAAAATGAAAAAAAAGAAGAAGAAATAAACACATGTATTTTCCACTTGAAAGAAAACATAAAACAATAATGTAAATAGAGACATGATTGAAAGATATTCTACAATAATAGAGGAAAGCATTCATCAGTTAAACTAACACCCAACCATTTATAGGTAAGAAAAATAGAAATGATGAGAAGGGGTTCCATTCTTTTAAAATTGTATCATGTTACATAGCTGAGTAGAACATCTGAGAATAGTATTATGTGAGCATAATAGAGGAGGAGAGATTATGTGGCAACCATATAGGACATAGGTCGAAGGAAACTCCATAGAGAGTTCCTCTTTCTTTGTACTTGCATAATTTTTATGCTAGAGAAAAGAGAGCAAATCAACCTTACCTTCTAGTTGGGTTTTCTCTTGTATTGGGTTTTCTGGGTCATACCTTGTGTTTATTTGTGGATGGTGTGATTTTTTTCTAGTATTCTCTATTTTCATCATTTTATATATTTCACACATAAGAAGAAAATCAATAACTAAATATTCTAGAGATATAAAGGAAAAATAATGTTAATAGTAAATATTTCAGTTTTTCTTATTATATCTGTTGTGATGAACTATTCCAGTGGAATATCCATGAAATTTTACATGTCATATTGGTATCGGGGTAGGTTTTTCTTTTGGGTATTTGTGGGAAGTTGTAGGATCTATGAATCGACTTAAAGAAAATTCATTGAAACCCTATATATGGTGGACACGTCTATTGATAATAAACCTCAATATCTAGAAAAAGAGATATTTGAGTGGTTGGAAGCGCAAGTTGTTGAATTAGTCACAATATGAACCTCCTCATGGAGGCTATAGTAATAAATATCAAACCATTTATATATGATGGAGGATATAACTTGGAGAATAGATTGAAGGAGAAATTAGAAGATTATGAAGACTTAGGAAAGGAGTTGCAGAAAGAATTCGAAAAAGAGCAGTTGAGTTCGAGTTTCGTGAATCCTTCGCAGTCCCTATTCAATATGGAAGCGAAAGTGGATAGAAGGCCACAAAAAGGTTAGATAAATGAATTAAAAATTAATCATTGGTTACAACAATTAGAATTTTATTTTAGCATTCACCATATAGATGAAAGGGAAAATATTTCATTTGCTAGATTGAATTTAGAGGGCCATGCTTGAACTTGGTGGGAAATACACACAGAAACAATTAGGTTGGAGGGTGACCCACCAGTAATTAGGTGGAAGGAAGTAAAAACACTAATGAATTTCCAATTGTACCCTATTCTGTATGTAGAGGACAAATGGATCCAGTGGTACTACTTCAAGCAGAGGTAAGGGAAAAGTGTGTAGGAGTACACCACTGAGTTCAAAAATATTGACATCATGCTAGGTATCTCTCCCAAGAGCCCATATGCACTCCTAAAGTATTTTAAGGGTTTACACATTCATAAAATAAATTAGGTTATACTCTTCAATCCAAGGATAGAGGATGCGGCATGTGTACAAGCACATTACCTAGAAAACATTGGCCAAAAGAAGGGGCATCCAAGTGGTTCGAAGCAGAAAGAGCACCAAGAAGATTCCAAGGAGGGGAAGAATAATTGGAAAGGGGGAAAATATAAGAAGACAACAACCACTACACATCAATGCAAATATCCTATAAACCATTTCAATCATTACAACATTGATGGCCACACCGACGAAAAATGTTGGAAACTACATCTAGAGTTGAACCCGAAGAATCGCAAGAAGGACATAAAGGAAAATATTTTTTTAGCCACAAATTCAAGCAATCAGGATGAAAGTAGCTTATATGTGTATGAAAATATTGTCTACACATATGTGTATAAGGAGGTGAATTTGATTATCCTTCAACACCAAGAAGACAAGGATATGACCAAGCTCTTCCACATCAAGATCCAAATCAAGAAGACCAAGATAGATTCCTTGTTTGACTCTGGTTCACAAGATAATCTCATAGTAGCGGATCTAGTAAAAAATCTTGGATTGAAGGTTCATGATAATCCTATCCCCTATCCATTGGGTTGGGTAAACACGCATGCAAAGATAAAGGTAACGAAACAGTGTAAGATTAAATTCGTTATAAGTGTTGATTTTGTTGATGAAGTGGAATTGGATGTAGTACTCATTGATGTATGTGTAGTGTTTGGGAGCCCATACATGTATATGAGGGATGTAATATTCATGTGGAGATCTAACCAATACCGACTAAACAAGGATGGGAAGTCCTAAATCATTAACGCACATAAATAAAAGTCAAATATCTCACTATTAAGTGGAAATGAAGCCAAGAAGTTGATTAGTTTTAGTAAGAAATATATTTTTATTTTCTTAAGAGAGAAACACTCTGATGATGAGTCAATAAGAGTGAAGGCATCCATGGAAGTGTGTACTAAATATAAAAAACATCAATTGGAAGAATTGTTATAGGAATACAAAGGAGTGTTCAAGGATCCTAAAGGGATACAACCCAAGAAATATGTGGAGCACAAAATACAATTATTTCCAGACTCCCTATTGTCGAATATTGAGCTATATAGATAGTTTATTATAGAAGAAAATGAAGTGAAGAAGAAATTGCAATAGTTCTTGGAGTAGAGTGTGATTCGACAAAGTACCTCAAATTATCGGACACCCATGATAATTTTTCCTAAGGATGGGACTTAGAGAATGTGTATTGATTACAGGGCATTGAAGAAGATTACACTGAAGAATTGGTACCTCCTTCCAAGGATTGATTATTTCTTGGACCAACTGAAACATGCGAAGTACTTCACTAATATAGATTTGAAATCAAGATATCACCAGGTACAAGTCAAAGAAGAGGATACTTGGAAGAATGAATTCAAGACAATGCAAGGTTTGTATGAGTGGTTGGTTATTCCATTCATCTTTTGCAACACACCAAATACATTTATGAGATTAATGAATGATGTTTTATTCCCTTATCTAGATTCATTTGTTATTGTCTATTCGGATGATATACCATTTTTTGGATTATTGAGAGGGGGGGTGAATTAGTAATGAGCAATTATACCACTTTTAACCAAAATATATATATTCTTTATCTTTACCAATAATATTCATCATTTTATCATCAGTGTATAATCTATGAATGCATCCAATCATATATATCAGAAGCATGTAAAAATAAGCAACATCACATCAAGAACAAAATACACCATTATTTATGTGGAAACCCAAATGGGAGAAAACCACAAAATGATTTTCTTATATATTTATCGAAAGAAAAAATTCATTGGAAGAACCAACTTTTGATTCTCCAGCTAGAATTGGAAGGAGGCCCCAACCCCCTATTCTTAGGCTCCAACCTGAAGGAAGCTACAACTCCCTAATTCCCCGGCTCCAACCAGAAGGAGGATTCAACCCCCTAGGTTCTCTAGCTACAATAAGAAGGTGGATACAACCACCTTTCCTTGCCCCATCCTACCGGCCTAAAATATAAATGTACACCAACTGTCACAGACTCTGCCACTATCACAAACTATGTCACTATCACAAACTATGCCACTATCACAAATCTATCACTATCATTGTCACTATCTCCATCACTGTCTCTATCACTATCACTGTCACTATCATTGTCTCTCTCACTGTCTCATCAACCTGTATCTAGTCATCAACCAACTAAATTTGTACCATATCATGCATTAAGTGTATACCAATATACATACTATCTCATGCATCAATCATGAACCATAAGATACATGAAAAATGAATAGTGAATCATGAACTAGAGCATCACCCATGTACAACCTGTTCCATATACCATATCATCAACCATATGCAGATATGTACCATGTCATCAATGAAGCATCTCAAAGAACATATGCATGCCCCTCATGCATACATCACCATACAACATGAATATCCCTCAACCATATACAATCAACTCGATGTTAATAACTATAAGAACCATGTCATGTGCTAAACTGGATATAAGGGTGCTCCTCACTCAACCAAGCAACCAAGATATACCATATCCAAATACCAAACCAACCATACCAAGTATGACTCAAGCTTACACCATATCATGACAAGAAGTAACCATCAAAACATTTATACAACCATACCAATACCTCAAAAAATGACTTGAAACAATAAAATGTTGTATTGTGAACTTGCTTTCAGAATCTAGGGACCTAGTACCAACATCTATTCAAATTTTCATGAGATTTTCAAATGTACGTGACTTTCCCTTCTAGAGCCCACACATATATGTTGTTTCCTCCATTGTATCCTATGTACATATTCTCCCTTACAGGATTGCAAATCGTGTATACCTTATAAACTAGGATTTTTTCTAAAACTCCGAGATTTTCGCCATCAACCCTTCTTTGCTACCTCAGAAAATGATGCTGCAACTTTACCAAAAGATCACTATATCACAATCAATATAAGCAATTAATAATTCTGTGAGTGTACTTATGAATGACTCCTTGAGGTGTATTTATACTTGTGCTAGATAAATCTCTTCCTTAATTTAGGGCTTCTAGGGTTTTCTTGTTACAACAACTTTATCCCTTTGACCAAGACTTATAACAAACTAGGGGATTCTTTTCCACTCTTCGGGGATTCCAACTTTACAAGGCCATATCTCCCTAACTGTGAGGAACCACATGGCATAAGGAATATCACCGTAAATGCCATGATGAGTACTATCCTTCTATGAGTGATTTACCTTAATTTAATCCATCCTTCATGACCAAATTCCATGATCAACTATGGGATCATTAACCATACTTAGGGATTTCTTGTAGACTTATTCAAAGCATATTCCCATGGGGGCCATGCTTAGAGCTACACTATAAGGGGACCACTTTGGATACTTCTCCAAATATACCGATAACATAAATTTAAATCAATCCAATATGTGTTGACAACAATGACAACCAACTGTAAAACAATATCCCCCTTTGGCATTGATGGAAAAACTTAAGCATGGAAATCCTTATGCTCATAATATCCGTGTGACCATTTCTGCCCTTGACTGCATGCCTCTATCTCTTCATGGATTACTCTTTATCTCTCCCACTTTGACATCCATGGAAAAGGGTACTCCTCATCCAAGGTTGCTCCCCCTATCTAAGAGCCTCTGCTAACTCTACATACTTTTCTCTTCACGGTGCTTCCTCGTGTAATTATTTGATATATATATGAAAATAATTCAAAAGTTTTGTTACTTGAAATTCTTCAATATTTCTATTTATCCCCCCCTATCCAATTAAGATTGATGCTGAGTGGATCACTGTGGGGTAGAAACTACTCCAGTTTTCTATCGCAGATACTCGAAAGGTACCCTCGCAAGAGGTTTAGTGAAGATATACACAATCTGCTCCTTTGTCCTGACATACTCTAGCTTGATGTTCTTATCTATAGCCTATTACCATATGAAGTGATACTTGATCGGAATGTGCTTCATCTTAGAGTGAATCACTTGATTCTTTCAAATATTGATGTTGTTGGTGTTGTCACAAAGTATTAAAATAGGTTCATCATACTTTACCTACATATCATGCAATTTCTACTTATTCCAAAGAACCTGAGTACAACAAGTTGTTATTGCAACGTATTATTCCTCCGTTGTAGACAAGGATACCAATGGTTGTTTCTTTCTTAACCATGATACCAAGAAATCACCCAAGTAGAAAGCTAATCCACCTATACTTCTTCTATCATCAATGCAACCTACCCAATATGAATCTGTGTAGGCAACAAGAGATAGATTATTTCCTTTTGGATACCATAATCCAAATTATTTTGTGCCTTTGATATATCTAAATATCCTCTTCACTGCTAAAACATGGGATTCCTTTGGTGCTGCTTGAAACCTTGCAACCTCTCCAACTACCTACATCACATCTATTTTGGAGTCTGTCACATAGACTAAACTGCCAATAATCGATATGTACTACCTCTGATCTTCATCCTTGGAATCATTATCCTTAACTTGAAAATTATTTTCATGGGAGTACCGAATGGTTTACATATCATTCCAAACTTCTTCAACATTTCTCTGATATACTTCTCCTGAGAGATGAAGATACCTTTATTGCTCTAGCATATCTGAAGTCCCAAGAAGAAAGTTAACTCTCCAAGCAATGACATATCAAACTCATGCTTCATGTCTCTAGAAAACTTCTGACTCATTCTGTCATTGTCACTTCCAAATATGATATCATCTACGTAAACTTCAATGATTAATATATTGTCTTGATCAATATTTATGTAGATATTGTTGTCTGTATTTCCTTTCCTGAATCCTTTCTTTTGTAGATATCTTTCCAGTATAGAATACCACACTCAGGGTTCTTTCTTGAGTCTGTATATTTCTTTCTTCAACTTGCAAACATATCCTTCCTTCTTTGTTAACTGAAATCCTTCAGGATGCTCAATATAGACTTCTTCCTCTAGATCTTCGTTCAGGAATGTTGATTTCACGTCCATATGATACACTTTGATGTTTTTGGAACAAGAATAATCTAGAATCAATCTTATTGATTCCATTCTGGAAACCAGAGCAAACGTCTCTTCAAAATATATACCCTCAACTTGAGAGTATCCTTTTCATACCAGTCTTTCTTTATTCCTAGTAACTTGTCCATCCTTTCTCAACATGTTTCTGAAGACCCACTTTGTTCTAATGACAATCTTATTCTTTGGCCTTGGAACCAATTCCCATGTGTCATTCTTTTCAATATGATATAACTCTTCATCCATAGCCTTGACCTAGTATTCATCCTTGTTGGCTTCTTCAAAACTGCTTGGCTTGATAGTAGATAAAAGTGCTAGTTGTTGTTGTTATGGTGAACATATTCTTCTTCTGGTTTCAACCTCTACATATTTATTTCTAATGATCTGATCCAATGGATGATTCTTTAGCATTCATCTGCTAGGTGTCTTTGGAGGTGCTTTAAGTTCTTGTTTCTCATCTTCTTTCTCTTCTCCTGACTGTTCTTATTTGTATTCTTCTTCGTTTTCTTCTTCTTCCTTCAATTCTTCTTCTTCATGGAACTATTAATGTTCATTGCTTCCTTCCTTATTCTTTCCCCCAGTAGACTCATCAATTGTCACATTGATGCTTTCCACTATTTTTCTGAGCCTTAGGTTAAAGAATTTGTATGCTTTCCTTTCTCTTGAGTGTCCAACCAATATTCCTTTGTCAAGTCGAGATTAAAACTTTACCACTCCATCGTCTTCTCTTTTGATGTAGTGTTTTCTTCCAAAAGCTCTGAAGTGCTTCACATTCCCTGGTCTTCCTTTCCATAGCTCGTAGGGAGTATTATCAGTGTTTCTTCGAAGAATTCCTCTATTATTAATCTGAACTGTTGTGTTTACTACTTGAACCCAAAATACATATGTTAATTTTGAATCCATCAACATGGTTCTGTCCATTTCGTGTACTATCATGTTCTTTCTTTCGACAACTCCATTTTGTTGAGGTGTCTTGGCTGTCGATAACTTCCTTTTATTCCATGCTCACTACAAAAGTCCATAAACTCCTTTGATGTAAATTATCCTTCGTTATCTGATCTTAAACACTTGATTTTTTAATATATTTTAGTTTCAACCATTTCCTTGTATATCTTGAAGTTTTCAAATCCTTCTCACTTCTTCCCGACAAAATAGATTGCAGTCATTCATGTATAATTATCAACCAATAGCATAAAGTTCTTCTCACCTTTCAATACATTTTTTCTAGGTGGTCCAGCTAGATCAGTATGCACAATTTAAAGTGTCTTTGTTGTGGAATAATCCTTTGAATTGAACTTTGTCTTGGTCTATTTTACCTATAGAGAAGGCTTGCATAGAATGTTTTTTGGCTTTGATATCTCAAGAATTTGTCTTACTGCTTCCTTTCTGCTGACTTCGACAAGATTATTGAAATTCATGTGACCCACTATTTTGTGCCAGAGATAACTTTCATCATGATTTCCTAAAAAAAATATTTCATTTCCTATTTAATTTAGAACATATATGTTTCTTGGAGTTCTTATAGTTGTAGCTACCAACTTCCCTGATTCAGCTTTCCTTATCTCACACTTCTTTGAATCAAACACAAGACTGTGTCCTTGATCACACATTTGACTTATACTTAACATATTGTGTTTCATGTCTTCGACCAATAAAACATTTTATGTCGTGGAATCCTTACTTCCAAGATTGACTGTACCCTTTCCAATAATCATGGTTGGGTTGTCATTTCCAAATGAAACCGATTCATCTCTTTCCTTCTTCAATTTCAAAAACCTGTCTTTATCATCGATCATATCCGTGGAGCATCCAATATCAACATACCATCCATGTTTCTTGTGTTGAGCTTACAAAGAAATATTGCATTCTTCAATGTTGAATTGATCCTTCTTTCTTATCCATATCCTTTGTGGTTCCTGCTTATGATTGCTGATATTATTCTTTGGTTCCCTTAGAGGAACAAAGAGTCTGCAATATCTATCTATATGTCCAAATTTTTTTCACTTGTAACATTCTACCTCATCACTTAAAGATCCAAATCTATTGTAGCTTCTACTCTATGCTTCATGAGATCTTACTTGATAACTATTTCTTGTATATCCCTCATAGTTGCTTCTGTTCTTGGTATTGGCTCTACAGTTTTTAACTTTTTGCCAAAAATTATAACATGAATAACATGAACCAAGAAAAATACTTTGATACCTATGAGTTGAATATCTTCTGAATGGGGCCACTCTTCTCAATCCTTCTTCTTCTTGGGTTCTTTTTGTAGTTGGTTGCTGCTGATATTAACTTCTGAATATTCTAGGTGGTGCAGTGTCTCTGTAATATTCCCCTTGAGTTTGCATGTCTTCTTCCTTTGAGGGACCTATGACAACTTATGCATAGCTTCTTGGATCTACTTCTTGCTCTGTTATTTTGGAGCTTGAAACTTTCTCTATATGTGTCTGATTGTATCCCAATCCATATCTGTAAAAGTGAGGTATTTTAATGTTAATATGATTATCCAATATCTTGGTGTTTTTTTGTTGCATATCCTTCTTCTGGAGATATTTCTTTAGAGTGACTACCTCTGCCTCCAAGTGTTCAATGGTGTTGTCTCTTTATTCTAACTGCTCTCTGAGTGTTTCTTTTATTCTCTTGTCTTATTTTGATTGGAATTTATAATTCGTAATCATCTGCTCTAATTATTCAGAGTTGGAATTTTGATAATTTTCTTTTTTCTTTAGTTCTTCCTGGAGTGACTTGTTTTTCTTATTTTCCATTTTTATTACTTATGTGGCACTTAACAGTTCTTCTCTGTAATCAAATTCATCCTCTTAATATTATTCTTCGGAGCCTTCATCGTTAGAGTCTTCTATTTCCATGAATAGATCCATTTCTGTATCACTGTCGTTGAATTCACCTTCGTCTGACGAAGAACTGTCTTCCTTGGGGCAAATGATTTTCTTGAAAAACTTATTTTTGTTTCTTCTACCCTTTTGAATTTTCTTTTTAGGGTCATTTTTCTTCTTCATTTGTTTTATTTTTCTTATAAGGAAATTTATTAGAAAATATAACAACACCATCACAATTAAAACAAATCAATGGAAGCTTACCTTTGTATTTTTCGGTTCCCTTTCTGAATATTTTGACGAAGTTAGCTATTTCTTCATCTTCCTCTGAATAATTACTACAACTACAATATAACTTTGGATTTTGTTTGTATTTCTTCTTTGTCTTCTTGGATGCCTTGAATGCTTCTTCCTTGGTGACTGGATTGTCTTTCTCTATCCTCATATCATAAGTTGTGAGTATCCCATGTAGCTCATCCATGCTCAATGTGTCTAGATATGTTCTTTCTTCCAGGGATGAAATATTCAAATCATATCTCATAGGTAGAGACCTCAATACCTTTTGAACATTGATTGTTTCCTTCATTTCTTCTCCCAGACCCTTGATGGCATTGGTTGTCTCATCAACTTGTAGAAAGTAGGAGGTAATGTTTTCATCTTCCTTCATCTTCAATTGTTCGAACTAGACTCTGAATGTTTGAAGTTTGGCTCCTTTAACTTTGGCCTATCCTTCGTAGTTATTCTTTAGTTTGTCCCAGATTTATTTTGTGAATTCACAGTTCACAAACTTGGTGTATACTGATTCAGTCAACCCATTCAGGATAGCATTTCTGGATCTAGAATCATTGTCTTCAAGTTTCTTTCCATCCTTATCTGTTGGGGTAGTGGTTGGTGATTTGTGTCCATCTACTATTTCTCGAAAAACATTGAATCCATGTTCATGTATATATATTTTCATTCTTTTACTCCATAATACATAGTTCTCTCCATCAAACTGTGGCACCCAAATTCTAGCATAATCCATGATCTCCTTCTAGTTGTTAGATTGCTTCTTAAAGGACCTGCTCAAATACCAATTGTTGGATTACTAAGTGGGGGAGTGAATCAATAATGAGAAATTATACCACTTTTAACCACAATATATATATTTTTTATCTTTACCAACAATATTCAACATTTTATAATCAATGTATCATCTATGAATGCATCCAATCATATATATCATAAGCATGTAAACATAAGAAACATCACATCAAGAACACAATACACCAGTATTTGCGTGGAAACCTAAATGGGAGAAAACCATAGAATGATTTTCTTATATATATATCAAAAGAATACATTCATTGGAAGACCAAACTTCCGATTCTCTAGCTACAACTGGAAGGAGGCTACAACCCCCTAGGTTCTATGGCTACAACTAGACGATGGCTATAACCACCTTTCCTTCCGTTGTCCTGCCACCCTGAAACATAAATGTAGACCAACTATCACAAACTCTTCCACTACCACAAACTCTCTCACTTTCACAACTTTTTCACTTTTACAAATCTATAACTGTCACTGTCACTGTCACTGTCTCCATCACTATCTCTACCATTGTCATTGTCAAAATTCTATCACTGTCACTTTCACTATCTCTATCACTGTCTCATCAACTTGTATCTGATCATCAACCAAATAAACCTATACCATAGCATGCATCAACTGTATACCAATATACATACTATCTCATCCATCAATCATGAACTAAAAGATACATCAACAATGAATAGTGAATCATGAACTAGAGCATCAACCATGTACAACATGTTCCATGTACCATATTATAAACCATATGCATATTTGTACCATGTCATAAATGAAGCATCTAAAAGAACCTATGCATTCCCCTCATGCATATATCACCATACAACATAAATATCCCTGAACCATATACAATCAACTCAAAGTTAAGAACTACAAGAACCATGTCATGTGTTGAACCAAATATAAGAATGCTCCTCACTCCACCAAGAAACCAAGATATACCATATCGAAATACCAAACCAACCATACCAAGTATGTCTTAAGAATACACCATATCATGACAAGAAGTAACCATCAAAACATGTATACAACAATACCAATACCTCTGAAGTTGAACTGAAATAGTAAGATGTTGAATTGTGAACTTGATTTTAGATTCTAGGGATCTGGTACCAACATCTATTCAAATTTTCATTAGCTTTTCAAATGCAAACGACTTTCCCTTATACATCTTGCGTATATACGCCCCTTCCTCCACTACAACCCACATACATATGCTCCCTTACAGGCCTGCAACTCGTGTATACCTCATAAACTAGGGTTTTTTTGAAACTCTGAGATTTTCGTCATCAACCCTTCTTTTCTACCTCAGAAAATGATGCTACAACTTTACCAAAAGATTACTAGATGAAAATAAAAATAAGAAATGAATAAGTGTGTGAGTGTACTTATGAATGAATCCTTGAGGTGTATTTATACTTGTGCTAGCTAACTCCTTTCCTTAATTTAGGGCTTCTAGGGTTTTCTTGTTACAACAACTTTACCTATTTGACCAAGACGTATAACAAACTAGGGGCTTTATGTCCACTCTTCAGGGATTCCAACTTTACAAGTCCACATCTACCTGACCTTTAGGAACCACATGGAATTCCACATATCACCGTAAATGAAATGATGAGTATTATCCATCTATGAGTAAGGCACCTTCATTTATTCCATCCTTCATGACCAAATTCCATGATAAACTACATGATCCTTAACCATACTTAGGGATTTCTTGTAGACTTCTTCAAATCATCTTCCTGTGAGGTCCATGCTTAGACCTATGCCATAAGGGGACTAATTTGGAGACTTCTCCAAATATACCCATCATATCATTTGGCATCAATCCAATATTTGTTGACATCAATGACAACCAACTGTCCAACACTGGTTTACAGTGCTACATGGAGGATCACATATCACATATTAAGCAAGTGTTAAAGAGTCTGGAAAAGAACCAGTTGTTGGCTAATCTTAATAAATGTGAGTTTTCTTAGTGGTATTTGGTGTATTTTGGGTATGTTATTGGTGGAGGGGAGCTCAAGATAGATAGTGCAAAGATGAAGGAAATCATGAAATGGACAGTTCCTACAAATTTCACTAAATCTAGGAGTTTTT
>JZKD02S1554992.1:75931-92947 GCA_000966675.3 Picea glauca
TCTAATGATTTCTCATTGTCATAATTGTCGCATATAAGTTTATTTTAATTTATTTTATTCCTACCTTATGTTTTTCCTTGTTTTCCTTTATCATATGATAGCCTCACTATTCTTTCATCATTTTATTATGAACGAGAAAACCATAGAGACTAAATGATTACAAGGAAAGTCCTTTACAAATTCTCATAAATTATTATAGTATCTTATACTATAAATAGTTGAACAACTTGATACTTAACCATATATTTCTCATGATTATAAAGGATAACCTAAGTCTCATTCCACTAAGACTGGGTACTTAATAACTTATATGAGATTGTTTTTACTAGGTTTCATAATCTACTTGTTATCTATATATTCATTACTATTGAGGACATGACCAACGCCATGTATAAGGGTCACAAGAGGGTTTGTTTGTTTTTTATAGCCTCCCACTATGGCTATACATTATCCACTCGACACTATAACATTGGTATTATAACCCTTTAATTGTTTCATACCATATATGAGTTAAAGTATTCAACGTACAATTTTTTTTATTGTATTTTCATGTTAAGGTAAGGTCGTATATAAAATGGGTTTCATTGTATATCATCCAATGTATATAAAACGAGTTTCATTGTATCATCCATTGTATATAATATATTAAATGGGTTTCATTGTATATCATCCAATGTATAACACTTGGCATACAAATAGATGAATCATACTTAAGGGGATTTATTATGAAGTTTTACAAGGGATTAACTTGTGCTATATTACTTTTTCTTAATTTAAATTCTTACCAACTTTTCTGCATTAAACAATATGTCATATGGAGCATTTACCATGCACTGATCTTGGATGCGCCACCTATGGGGTTACCATATCAAGAATATTTTATCGAAAACTTTCCTAAGGAATGTATACGTGTAGTTTTATTATTCTTACAGGTGTTATGGTTTTCTTGTTGGATCCTTAACCATCCCGACCTCTCCCGAACTTAGCTCATTTTGTACTTTTCAGTTTCATTTTCTCATCTCTACGTTTGTCCTGAGATGTTATGTTAGCACCAAAATTCACCTCTAGATTGCGGTAGAGGTAATCCTAGTACCCATCAGTTTGTATGTCACAATGAATAAAATTAAGGGTGGTCTAATGGACACTGTCTCAGGATTATATCGTTCAAACTCAAAAAAATGGGTTGGCACGCATAGGCAAACAAGGTCTTGATCTAACTTTAGTCATTTATTTGTTGTAAAGGGTGAGTAGGGGGAAGATCTGGTGAGAATATGTAAGGGCCTGCTATGGACATACATTCTTCCAACAATCTAAGGAGGAAAATCTTCGAGAATGACATCCTCTTGGACTCAGAGCTTCAGACACTAAGATATGTCTAAACAACACAGCCACAACAACACGATGATTGAACCAACATCACAATGTTGTTGTAACAGCTCGACTGGATCCTCCAATTCCGAGCTAATCAATATAAGAGGGGAAAATGTAACACAGGAAATTGATTAAAACCGGTGAAGATATTGCAGTGATCAAACCTGCATCGCAGCAACACCACCACCCTTGACTGGATATTCCAATTCCGAGTGTCTTAACACAGAGTTCACAAAGAGATGAAAAGAGGTTGACTTTCATTAAACAAGTAATCTCAAATACATAGCATAACCAGAGAACCAGAGGCCTCGTTAAAACTTTACAAGCGGGAGTGTAGCTCTACCATTGACACCCACAAAATATCAAATCTAAATATTTATACTCAAAACAACTTGCTCCCTCCATGAACGAGCACTGGCTACTACAATCAAGGCTTTTCTTCTGTATCTTCTTTTTTCAGCATGTACATGCATTCTTTTGTCAGACGTAAGATCATTTCAATATGGGCTTTGCAGGAAAAACTGTTGATAGAGGTGCCTCAGGTTGACAATCAGCCTCCATGACCAATCCTTCCCTTCTTTCTATTTATGTGGTGAAATGAGGTTCCAAATACATTCCCCATTTCCTTTAAATAACTGCATCGGTATCGGGATGGAGTCTGACATCCATGAATTCTCTAGGCGATGCCCATGGCTTTGCTAAATTAATCTCTATGCCCAGAGTCCTGCTGCTCTCCTTCTGTAATCAATACAGGCATTGTCGGCCCTTTGGCACGGCTCTCTTCCATTAGCCTAACCTTGCATGTGACATTGGGTTGCGACCTGTAGCTTACAACCAAAGGATCTTTCGATACTTTTCATTTTGTGAGTCTTTACTCATCCCTCCCCTCAACATCACGATACCCGAAATCACGAAATGACTTTCGAGATCGGCGGCTAGGCTTTCTTTAAAATGAATGGCCATGATCCTTTTCCTGACAACACAAAATTCTAGCTAAGTGATGAGCACTAGCCCCTCTTTCTAGACCTTCTACCCATGTGATCAGACGCTAAGACCATGAGCTTGATTCCAGGGTGTTTTGTGATTTCGTGTTTCGGGAGTCCTGCCGTTCTCTACTTCCGAAACTTCGGCTTGCGAAATCGTGAAATTACTTGATCTCGCAACATGTATCCCTTAGGTTCAGATGGATGAGATTGATTAATCGACTTTTTGGGTCTCGAGAATCTGGGCCATGGATGAAACTTTACGACAGGAACCCTGAACTCCTGATTCTCGATCCTCTGAAATTTGTCGATGTCAAATCAATGACCCTTAGCTCTTTTTGACTGGATGACCCAGATATTTTTGGGACTTCATGCTTCCCGAGTCTTCAATACTCTACCCTCTTACTTTCCTAACTTGCAAAATCACGAAAATATGATCTAACGGTCTAGATCTCTCCTTTGATCAAATGTTGCAATATTGTCACAATTTCGCATTTTGTGAGTTCTAAGAACTCTGCTCTTTGACCTTTCTGACTCGCGAAATTGTGACTATGTTGATCGTGCACCACGTGTCCCTATGAAATGAACGTCCTAGATATCACGATCTTGGGCCTCAGTCTGATGCTAAACTTTACGCAACTCTATAATCCCGATCACCCGATGGTCGTCGATCTGATTTATCTGATGGATCTGATGGCTGAGACTGAGCCTGTGCTTGATGGATTTTCATCGACCTGGTATGTGTGTGTCTTTGCACAATTGCACCCCAACTTTTGATAAAAATGCACACTGTGGGTTTTTTAAACCCCTTTTCTTGCATTTGGTCACCCAATGGCCAACTCTAAAGGAAAAATATCCATTTGCAAGAATATGTGCTAACATTAGGCTCCATGGGGGATAGAGTTCTCCCTGCGAGGATCTAAGATCTCCTTTTCCAATTCCATTCGCCTTCTATTAGGATATGGAGTCAATCTCAAAACACACTTCTGAAAATGCAGGCCAAAAATTAAAACAAAATAAACACACCTACTCCAAGGAGCTTATTTATGTACAATCCTAAGCTAATAAATCTTTACATAGTGCTAGGTGAAAGAAAATTTCCACCATAGCCATTCAAGTAACTTCCTACCTGGAAGATCCTTCAATCTGTGGATGATTGATAATAATTGATGCAATTGTGACAACAAAACAATTACATATTTCATATCTCCTCCCAATGATAACGCGATGAAGCTGAGAGGCTTCAAAGCATGAAGTAAATACAACTCCATGTATTCCTTCACAGGCTCATAGGCCGATCAACATGTTGGTTGTGGAGCCTGATTATGTTCCTGATTTAGAGGTCCTTGTTTTCGGCCATGTTTATACCCCATGAAGAATTTACACCCCAGAAGTATGTACACTCTTCCACGTGGGGGAGTGCAGAGGGGGGGTACCCCCTCTGTGGGGTTCGAGAGCGAAGCCCCCAAAGGAAAAATTTCCTTGTAAATGTATATTGTAATTTCATTGTAAATCTGGACCATTCATTATAAGGTCACAGATCTAACGGTAGAAATTATGTTAAGGTTTTTTTCCCTAGAAGGAAACCCTCTGTTATGAGGGAAATGTATTGTGGCTATGCATTATGGCGAGTATTGTATTCTAAGAGAGGAGACTGTGAGAGAAATAAGAGGAAGTTACAACAGGTTTTGTTGTAGGTTGTATCCCTTCATTTGCTAGATAATAATAAAGGAAGGACCTGGCAATTTCTCTAGTGGACGTAGCCCACACTGGGTGAACCATGTAGATCTGTGTCTCTCTTGTATTGTGTATCTTTTGTGTTTTGTTTCTGCATTTGTTTTATTTTATTTCTCTGCGGTCCTATTTTTCTAACACGACAAACTCTAGAAAATTCACAACATGCATCCTTCTCTTCTACACAACTGCTTACCTATGACTGAATATCTCTGATAGGCATAGGTGGATGAGAAGTTGATGGGGACTAACTGATCTCAGGCGATGGATGCTCATTGACAGACTCTAGACAGGAGATAAACAACCCCTTCTCCTCCTCCTCCGGCTCTTCTTCTTGGCTCTCCCAAGGGTCAGATTCATAATCATCATAAACAAGACCCATGGGAAAAATGTGCTCTTCATATTTCTACTTAGTGTCTTCGAAATGTCTAGGAGGAATGATTTCCTCAAGATAATCTTGCTTAATGAACAAAGGATAAGGCCCAACAGTTTGTTCTTGGAAATCCTGCACATCCATCTCAGAACTTGATTTGTAATTTTCATATACAGGTTGGTCACTTCTCTGGTCGGTGAACTGTGATATGGGGCTTTTCTTCTCTTCGTCTGAATAATCCTCAAAGTTAGGGACAATAGGCCAAAGTGGAATGATATCCCAATCTTTATTTTTAGTCCCAAATGTAAACACCTCATGGGAAATCTCGTGAAGAAAAAAAAAAGAATCCTCCTCCACAATGGCTTGTTCCTTTAAAACCAAGACAACAATCTTATGAGGGGAAAAAGATAATGTCTCTACCACCATGAAATCTTGAATACCACCCTCATCAATAGGACCTCCAATAACAACAACTTCAAGAGCTGGAAAATCCTTTGTATTTTCTTCAAAAAGGTAGTAGTCATGATCTGCCTTCAACTCTTCTATCTCTACAGAGAGATATTCTACCAGCTCTGTCAACTCACCTAGAGCATCCTCGTCTTCATGGTCCTCACCCTTTCAGCTTTCATAATACACAACCACATATTGATCATGGCCTTCATATTCCTCACAACAATTATGATAGATTAAATCATAGGAATAATGCCTTTGACAGTGCCTACTAAAGGTTGCATGAAACTCTCTCAGGGAGGAGATGACAGCAAGGGGTAAAGAATGATACCATTCACGAGCATCCCCTGCTAGTGAGAACACAATTTTTTTTAATGATACATCCTCGTGATGTATATCCCATTAATGCATGAGTTCATGAAAATCATGGAGATGCTGAGCAGGTTTGTCCTCTTTACACTCTCTAAATATGGGAAAATAATCACCCCATTCATTTGGAGTAGGGACAACATTAGGAAAACCAGGAATAGCCAAAAAATTAAAAGGAGAAAACCTTCTAGCTAGGATCATTTCCATTTCGAACCAGTGGAGTCGTCGATCTATCCTTTAATCATGGAGTCACCAGGTAAATGATGCACATCTTTGAATGTGTATGGTCTTTGTTCACCATCAAAGGCCAAATCCTAACGTTTCCGTCCCCTATAGAACTTCTCAAGCTGAGAAAGTAGTTGCTAAAAACCTTCTCGAGAAAGCTCCTCTGGGTCATATTTTAGGTGTGCTAACAGTAGCCACAACTAAAACAGTGAAGTGGAAACATTGGAGTCGTCACAGTGGAGTCGCCAAGTGCATAGTTTCAATCTTTGATGTACTAGGTTCTGATGCACCCTCAAAACCAGTAAGCTTTGTCATTCAATCCCATGGAAAATCTTCAATTTTGTCCCCAACAATAGCTCCAGAAATGTTAGCACCAGAATTCACCTTTGGATTGCGATAGAGGTAAGCCTAGTACCCATCAATTTGTATGTGAAAATGAATAAAATTAAGGGTTGTCTAATGGACACTGTCTCAGGATTATATCGTTCTAACTTAGAAAATTGGGTTGGCACGCATAAGCAAGTGAGGTCTTGATCTAACTTTAGTTAGTGATTTGTTGTAAAATATGAGTAGGGGGAAGAGCTGATGAGAATATGTAAGGGTCTGCTATGGACATTTTGTCTTCCAACAACCTGAGGAGGAAAATATTCAAGAACTAGATCCTCTTGGAATCGAAGCTTTAGACACTAAGATATGTCTAAATGACACAACCACAACAAAACGATGATCGAACCAACATCACAATGTTGTTGTAACAACTCGATTGGATCCTCCAATTCCGACCTACTCAGTATAAGAGGGGGAAATTTAACAAAGGAAACTGATTAAAAATGGTGAATATATTGCAGTGATCAAACCTACATCGCAAAAGCCCCACCACCCTTGACTAGATCTTCCAATTCTGAGTGTCTTAACAGAGAGTTTACAAAGAGATGAAAATAGGTTGACTTTCATTAAACAATAAATCTCAAATACATAGCATAACCAGAGAACCAAAGGCCTCATTAAAACTTTACAAGTGGGAGCGTAGCTCTACCATCGACACCTACAAAATATCAAATCTGAGTATTTATACTCAAAACATCTTTCTCCCTCCAGGAACGAGCACTGGCTACTGCAATCAAGGCTTTGCATCTGTATCTTCTTCTATCAGCATGTACATGCATTCTTTTGTCAGACACAAGATCAGATCACTATGGGCTTTGCAAAAAAAATGGTTGACAGAGGTGCCTCTCACTGGCAGTCGGCCTCCATGGACAATCCTTCCCTTCTTTCTATTTATGTGGTGAAATGAGGTTTCAACCACCTTTCCCATTTCCATTAACTAACTGCATCGAGATCGGGATGGAGCCTGACATCCATGAATTCTCCAGGCGATACCCATGACTTTGCTGAATTAATCTTGACGCCTCGAGCCCTGCTGCTCTCCTTCTCCAATCAAAACAAGAATTTTTGGCCCTTTGGCGTGGCTCTCTTCCATCAGCCTGACCTTTCATGTGACCTTGGGCTATGACCTGGAGCTTACACCCAAACACTTTTGGGACTTTGCCTTTTGGGAGTCTTTACTCCTCCCTCCCCTCAACATCACGATACTCAAAATCATGAAATGAATTTCTTTAAAATGAATGGCCATGATCCTTTTCCTGAAAACACGAAACTCCAGATAAGCGATGAGTGCTAGCCCCTCTTTATATACTTGCTTCCCATGTGATCATATGTTGAGACCATGAGCTTGATTCCGAGGCGTTTCATGATTTCATGTTTCGGGAGTCCTGACGTGCTCTACTTCCGAAACTCTGGCTTGTGAAACTGTGACATTACTTGATATGGCACCATGCATCCCTTAGGTTTGGATGACTAATATTGATTAATTGGATTTTCGGGTCTCGGGACTTTGGGCCATGGATGAAACTTTACGACAAGAACCTCAAACTCCTGATTCTTGATCCTCCAAAATTTGCCAATGTCAGATCAATGGCCCTCGACTCTTTTTTACCAGATGACCCAGATCTTTTCGAGACTTCACGCTTCGCGAGTCTTAAAGACTCTACCCTCTTACTTTCCCAACTCGTGAAATCACGAAAATATGATCTAACTGTCCAGATCTCTCCTTTGATCAACGGTTGCGATCTTGTCACGATTTCTCATTTCATGAGTTCTAAAAAATCTTCTTTAACCTTTTTGACTTGCGAAATCGTGACTATGTTGATCATGCACCACGTGTCCCTCTGAAATGAACGACCCAGATCTCATGATACCGAGACTTGGTTTGATGCTAAACTTTGCACAACTCTATAATCTCGATCGTCAATGGCCGTCGATCTGATTTATCTAATGGATCTGATGGCTGAGACTGAGCCTGTGCTTGATGGATTTTCACTGACCTGGTATGTGTGCTCCTTTGCACAATTGCACCCCGACTTTGGATAAAAATGCACATGGTGGGTTTTTAAACCCCTTTTCTCACATTTGGTCACCCAATGGCCAACTCCAAAGGCAAAATATCCCTTTGCAAGAATATGTGCTAACAGGTTCTTCGAGAGTTTTGATATTTTTACTAGATCCTCCTATATCTTTGAGAGCTCTCAAGTTACAGTGTTGATGGTCGGATTTTCCAGAACCCATTTTCATTCATTGTGGAATTATTTACAAGATCCAGGGAATTCATAGCTTCTCTGGCTTGTTGTTGGTATTTTTATCAACTCCAAGGTTGGAATCCCTAAATGGTAAGAGTTTAATGAGCAACTTTTAAGATGCTAGTTTACATTCAGGTTTAAATGTTATTCTGTTGGATATGCTTAATGTGTCTCTGTATCATTTTCCTCCACGAACTTCTTTATATCTTGTTCACTATACATATATACCGTGTAAAAGTTGTGACTGTAAAATGTATTTCTGTTCCAGTGCATCTTGTTTCTGGTTAACCTACGGTCCGAAGAGTTTTTACTTGGACTTTGAGGTTTATTGACCGAACCCAAAATTTTACGAATTATATGCTTCAAGTTTACCCTTAACATGAATTAATATATGTTTTACATTTTCTTCATTTTTCTTCTCTCATTTCCAATTGATGATTAAAACATTTTGAATCGTTTAACTCTTCCTAAAATTATTTAGGACTTAAGTTGAAAATATTTGCATAGGTGTGGTATTCACACATAGTGTAGTAATGTTCTTTTGATTATATTATATAAGTGCATTGTGATTTGAATCCTTGTTAAAACTTATTCTTGGGTAATTTTGACTAATGATGGTCCCTTTTCAGTGTTGCAAGGGGTACCCATCCATTTTTCGACAACCCTTAGCATTCAGATGCAGTTCAAAGGTGATGGAAGGAGATATAAAAGATATTTGTACACCCATCATAAGTTTATCATCTTAGTTTGTATATGTAATTCAAATTTTGTTTGACTAATTAAAGTCATATAACATTTTATCTTATTTCGCTACTATTATGTAGGTTCCAAGGAGGTTGGTACCATGGAAATTAAGAAATACCCTTGCTTGAAGAAGGTATTCGGGTTCCATCACTAATTAAATTTCAAGCCCGATATCACAATATGTGATTCCTCTATTTATACATTTTGTCGAGCAGTCAAGCAAATAATTTTGTATATATTTATTCATTAAAGTCCCATGGCTTAGGACTGTTGTCTACACATTTTATAGTTATGTAATTTTATGTAACTATGTTTACTTAGTATTGATTACTTTTTGGACATACACAATCATTAATTGTATCTCTGTTAAACTCTGTTTACTCAATACAAGTTTCTTATTCGAATACAATTCGTGTTTTAATAACTAGGTTTTACTCATGATTTTCATTGGGTTTGCTACTAGTATGTTGGCATGTTTTACAGGCAGTGTATGCTTGTCATTGATGGCAAGTACAACAACGATGATGGCTTGAGTACAGGAAGGATGTGTCAGGCGGGCACCAGAAGTCTTTTGGGAAGACGCTACCGAGAGATAGGGATGTCAGGAACTCTCGTCATCAGGAGTCCCGAAGTGCTGAAATGAAAAATCCCGAAACTCGAAAAAAAAGGCACATCACTTGGAGTGTTGGATACCGGGATTTCGGTTACTGGGAGATGGAGATGTCAGAGACTCACATCACCAGGAGTCCCGAAGTGCCGAAATGCGAAAACCTGAAACATGCGCATCTCTTGGAGTACTGGGTATCGAGATTTCAGATACTGGGAGATGGAAATGACAAAGACTCTCATCATAAGGAGTCCCGAAGTTGCAAAACCTAAAGTCGAGAAATGATAAAGACTCCATACTGGAGTTTCGGATACCGGGAGTAGGAGGATTCAAGAGTAAATAATCTTGATCAGAGGACTCCCAAAATCGTGAAACCCGAAGTCGCGAAATGTCACAGACAAGCTCCGTTTTGGAGTTTCAGGCACAGCGACATGGAGAGTCAAGAAAATTTACCACAAGAATACCAAAATGCCGATTTGCCAAAATGAGAAACGCTGGAGTACCGAACCGTTGATCTGACTCCATTTCGGAGTTCCGAATACCGGGAGTTGAAGTGTCGAAACACTTCACCACGGGAGTACCGAAATGCCGAAGTGTCGAAACGTGAAATTGTGAAATGCATCGTTTTGAATAAGGCTATGGTCACAGCCATTGGTCACATCGGCGAGAGATAGAGGAAAGAGCTAGAGCAACCAAGCTCCATTTCGGGGATCACGACATGGAGTGTCGAGACACTTGATCACACGAATGCCGAATTACCGAAAAGACAAAATGCGAAACACGGTTAGGCTCAGCTAGAGGTCACAACCTTTGGTCACATCAACGAAAGATGGGGGAAGGAGTTAGTGAAGACAAGCTCCTTTTCGGAGTTTTGGGGGTCAGGAAATGGAGAGTACTAAAATCATCCACCATGGTGATCCCAAAATGTCGAAGAGAGAAATGCCGAAATGAATGCAAGAGTAATGAAATTCATTATACAGTGTAGATGAAATTGAATCAAATCGGAGGGCTATTGTTGCACATCACAGTGTAACTACTAGAAACCACTGATGGTTTCTACCAGAGGACTCGAAGACACTTCGCGGTGATTGACAGATGAGGTGAAGAATATCAAGGCATCTGCAAGTAGAACACTGACTGTTCATGGAGGTAATTGACAGCTAGATGAGCGTTGGAGCCTGTAACTACAACAGAGGAGTTGAGTTTGAATGTAACAGAAGATGAATAATATTAACTGTTGGTGAGGCGAAGTAATTTGATCATGACACCCATTGATGATGGACACATGGGATTAACAAACAGAGAAGCTGAAGAGTTTCCATGGTGAACAGGCAGAGCACTCGACATGCAGAGCATGCAGAACCATTGGACACAGGGCATGCACAAGATGCACATAGAGCATAAGAAGGTTGAACAAAGAAGAGATCAGGGTTGTTGCGGTGGCGTGGGATGCATGTGTGAAGAAGGAGGTGGAGTGGAGCAGCTGAAATGGAAAGAAGAAAAAAGGTGCATTGAATGGGAATGGTGTAGAAAGAACAAGAGGCAGAAGAATAGAAAATTGCAATGGATGCGTGCAGGAAGATAGTGAGGAAGACAGAGCAGCAAAATCTTGTAGAACAATGATGAGACTGGTAAGCTATCGTTGAACAGTATATCACTGTAATAAGTTTCAGTAATTCATATTTATAAACCGGGGTGGTAGGGAGGTGTTAGGGAGGACTGGTGTCCTCAGAGGTTCAAGTGGGTGCTTGAACACAGGGAGTTGTAGCTTTTGTCTAGTTGGTACTAGAGAAACCAGGGAGTTGGTGCTTCCTTCTAGTTGGTGCTAGAGAAACTAGGGAGTTGGTGCTTCCTTCTAGTTGGTACTAGAGAAACCAGGGAGTTGGTGCTTCCTTCTAGTGGGTGCTAGAGAAAATAGAGAGTTGGTGCTCTCAGCAAGTTGCAGCTTGCAAAAACAGAGGTTGTAGCCTCACAATGAGTAGGTGCTCATATGTATGATAATGTAAAGAATGTAAATAATTATTATCACATAAAAAAGAAGAGGTTTTTACCCTTTATGGGTTTCCTCGGGAAATATCTATCTCTATGTATCTCATAAATGTGACTGATGTTGAATGTGCCATTACTTATTTTCCTGCATTATTGTGATTATCATTGAGTGCCTTGTAAAGAATTTAAAATAAGCATAATTTTTTAAGTACGGTAACAACTGATTCACCCCCCCCCCTCTCAGTTGTCCAACAATTGGTATCAGAGCCAACCCCTTTTGTCTAAGGGTAGATCCTAGAGATTAAACCTATCAAGCCATGAAGGAAATTCAACCAATAAGGCCCCTCTATTCAATGGAACAAACTTTGCCTTATGGAAAGTTAGAATGAGAACCTACATAATGGATTTAGGTGTAGATGTCTGGGATGTGGTAGATACTGGTTATGTAAAGCCAGTTGTACTAGCTAATAAGGATGACAAGCTAAAATTTAGCTTCAACGCTAAGGATATGAATGCTATCTTGAGTGGACTTGCAGAAGCAGAATTCGTAAAAGTTATGCACCTAGGAACTGCCAAAGAAATGTGGGACAAACTCATTAGCAGTTATGAAGTTAATGAGAAGGTAAAGGATGCCAAGCTTCAAACCTACAGAATACAGTTTGAAAAGTTGAAGATGAAGGAAGATGAAACTATTGGAAAATACTTTCTGAGAGTAGAAGAAATGGTAAATGCAATGAAAGAACTTGGTGAAAAAATTGAGGAACCCTCTTTATTTCAGAAAATCTTGAGATCTCTCCCAGATAGGTTCAACCCGAAGGTCTTTGCTATAGAAAAACTTAATGATCTAAAAACCTTGGAGTTTGATCAACTTCTAGGAACTTTGATTGCATATGAAATGAGAATAGTTAAAGATAAACCCACCTCCAGAGAAACATCATTTAAAGAAGATAAGAATGAGGATTCTGAGCCCGATGAAATTGAAGCAAAATTTGTGAAGAGACTGAAGAAGGGATTAGGCAAATACAAAGGTAAACTGCCTTTCAAATGTTTCAACTGTGGTAGGATAGGTCATTTTTCAAATAAATGTCCCCACAAAGGAAAGGATCAGACATGTGATGATGAGGAGAAGTACAAACACAAAAATTTCTTTAAAGAGAATAAATTTAAGAAGAAAAGTCTTTGCGTAAACAATGATGATGATCCTTCAGATGATGAAGACAACGGCTCCTCTATTGAAGATAAACTAAATGACTTCATACTTATGGCCAAAGAGGATTATGATAATAACAACACAGGGAGTGATGGTAATGAAGAAGAAGATGTGGTTGACATGGAAGGAGAATTGATCAGTGCATTGGAAGAGATTGACAGACTAAGAATCAAGAACAGAAAGCAAAGACAATTGCTGATACAGTTCGAGAAAGACAGTAAAAAATCTGATGAAGACCTTGTCCTACTAAAAGTAGAATTAGAAGAGGCAAAGAAAATCAAAGACATTCTGAAACGATAGTTATCAGAAAAGAAGGCAAGATGTGAAGCATTAGAACAAGAAGTAGTGAAAACTAGGAAAGAGATGGAGAAGTTTCAAGCCTTGTATAATCAGAATCTGTCAAGTATCAAAGCCTTAGAAGGATTTGCCACCATCCGGAATCAGCAAAGGAATCCAAAGTTGAAAACCGGTTTGGGTTATGAAGAGGGATCAAGTAGTGGCAAGCCAAGAAACGAAGAACCCATCAAGTTTTTCAAATGTAAAACCAATAACAACAATGAACCTGCAGAAACAAAGGAAGACAATCAGACACCCAGGACGAGTAAGGAAAAATATGCCAGAACTGAATCTGTAGAACAAAGAAATAATGTGCTCGCTGCTGAAAGATGTCATCAGCATGGAAGAAATCGATTTGCACAAAGAAGACAACCATTTCCTAGGTACAAATAATTTTTCCATGGCTATTGTTTCTACTGTTCTAAATTTGGTCACAAAGCTTTAAATTGTTCCTTAAGACTTAGACATGAACAATTAAGATTTCAAAGGAATAAATACTTCCCACAACAAAGAATGGTACAACCAAGTAACAATCCTTCACAGACTGCAAATTGCCAAATTAAGTCTAAGGACATGCAACTAAGGAGGCCAAGAAATAATCAACATTCAATGAGTAAACAACATTGCAACAATAAGTTTGACCTATTGAATAATGAGATTAAATGCTACACCTGTCATAACTTTGGACATAAATATATTGATTGTCGGTTAAGGAACTATGAACCAGATTTGAAATCCCTTGCTGAAAATGTCAAGTTTTGGAAGAAGAAGGAAAGTGACAAGTGTGGATTAGTATTGTCCACTCAAAGAAAAGCGAACCCTTGGTATATAGATAGTGGATGATCCAAACAGATTATGGGAGACAAAGGCAAGTTTCTATCTCTAAGTGAAAGCAAATCAGGAAACGTAACCTTTGAAAATGATGCTCCAGGGAAAATAAAGGGCAAAGGGATGGTGAGCTTAAGTAATGGAAAAGGAAAAGCCCAAGATGTTCTACTTGTAGATGGGCTGAAACATAATCTACTCAGTGTAAGTCAAATGTGTGACAGAGGATGTGAAGTGGTGTTCATGTCCAAGGATTGCAAGATAAAATCTGTAACCTCATAAAAAGTGGTGGCCAAAGGCATAAGGACATAAAATAATGTATATGTGTTGAAAGAAAATAGAGAAGAATGTCATCTAAGAAGACATGATGAAATATGGTTATGGCATAGGAGACTTGGACATATAAACTTTGACCACTTAATCAAACTCAAAAAACTTGAGGCAGTAAAAGATCTTCCGAGAATATCAAAGCCCCAAGATTCAATGTGTAAACACAGTCAAGTAGGGAAGCAAAACAGAACACAGTTTAAGTCCAAGAGCTTCACTTCAATAGAGAAACCACTCCAACTAGTTCATATGGATTTATGTGGACCATCAAGACATGAAGGAACATGGAAAGAAAATTACTTCATGTTGATTATCGATGATTACTCCAGACTTACTTGGGTTGCCTTTCTCAAGGAAAAGGCTGAAGCATTTGAGAAGTTTAAAATATTTAAGGCTTTAACTGAGACTCAAATAGGAAAGAGGTTAAAGGCAGTAAGATCAGACCAGGGAGGAGAGTTTATGTCAAGAGACTTCCAGGATTTCTATGATGAGCATGGGATCAAGAGAGAATACACAATCCCAAGAACTCCACAACAAAATGGAGTTGTTGAGAGGCAAAATAGAACAGTGCAGGAAATGGCTAGGTCAATGATGAATGAGAAGAACATTGGCCAAACCTACTGGGTAGAAGCAATACACACAACAGTCCATGTTCTTAACAAAGCTCACCTCAGACCACAAAGTGACAAGATACCTTATGAACTATGGTTTGGGAGACCTACTTCAATTAAACACTTCAAAGTCTTTGGGAGTAAATGCTACATAAAGAATAATGATGAGAACCTCGAAAAATATGATGACAGGGATGATGAAGGTATATTCTTAGGGTATGCTACAAATAGTAAAGGATATAGATGCTATAATAATAGGCTACATAAAATGGTTGATTGTATTGATGTAAAATTTGATGAAGGAATCCTAGCAAGAGAGATGTATAGTAATGAGTCTTCTACAAAAGACACAACTAAAGCTGAAGATGAACAGGTCCAAGAATAAAAAAATGAAGACTCTGAATCAGATGAAGACTCAGACACTCAGACAAACTCAAATCAACAGTCAACTTCAAATTACTCCTCCAGAATCATTCAAACGAATCATCCTGCAAGTCAGATAATTGGAGAAAAAGACAAAGGTGTACAAACCAGGAGAAATCTAATAAAAAACACTGAACAATCTCATATATCCTTCATATCCATGCTGGAACCCAAGAATTTTAATTAAGCCAACAAAAATGACCACTGGGTTAAAGAAATGAATGATGAACTTGATCAGATTGAGAAAAACAATACGTGGGAGATGGTTCATAGACCTGAAGATAAAAATGTCATTTGCTCCAAATGGATCTTTAAGAATAAGTTGAATGAGCAAGGACAAGTTATCAGAAACAAAGCAAGGTTAGTCTATAAAGGATATGCTTAGATAGAGGACTGGATTTTGATGAAACATTTGCACTCGTAGCAAGATTAGAAGCTATCAGAATGTTTCTTGCCTATGCTTGTCATAAAAGGTTTAAAGTCTATCAAATGGATGTCAAGTCATCTTTTCTAAATGGAGATTTAAGTGAAGAAGTCTATATGGAACAACCGGAGGGTTTCAAATTATCTGATAACCCTGACTTAGTATGCAAGCTGAAGAAAGCTTTATATGGGTTAAAACAAGCCCCTCGAGCTTGGTATCACAAACTGGATACGTATCTCAAAGACAAAGGGTTCAAGAGAGGAACAACTGACAACAATATATATATTAAAACAGAGGATAATAATTTGCTCATTGTATTGGTCTATGTAGATGACATCATCTTCGGATGTAATAAGGATCCATTGGTACAATGGTTTTCTTCTGCCATGGAATCTGAGTTTGAAATGTCCATGATAGGAGAACTGTCATTTTTTCTTGGTCTGCAAATTACTCAGAGGTCTTAAGGGATGTTCATTCCTCAAGAAAAATATCTAAGAGAAATGTTGAAAAGGTTTCAAATGAAAGATTCTAAACCTGTGGGCACACCTATGGTTACTGGCTGCAAATTGAGCAAGGATGATGACTCACCTGATGTTGATCAGAGTTCATATAGGTCAATGATAGGAAACCTGTTGTACATCACAACATCTCGCCCAGACATAATGCATGTTGTAGGCATGGTTGGAAGATATCAGTTTGCACCTAAACAGAGTCATTTACTAGATATCAAAAGGATATTCAGGTATTTGAAAGAAACAATGACTTATGGTCTGTGGTATCCCAGAAATCAAAATTTTCAGTTAACTTCTTATTCAGATGCAAATTGGGCAAACTGTGTTGATGAGAGAAAAAGCACCGGTGGAGGAGCATTCTTCCTGGATGACTCATTAGTAGCATGGATTAGTAAAAAGCAAGGTTCCATTTCTTTATCAACCATAGAGGAAGAGTACATTGCTGCTGCTACCTATTGCACTCAGGTATTATGGATGATTCAGACACTTGCAGACTTGGAGGTAAAATACGTTGCACCGATCCCAATTCATTGTGATAACACTAGTTCCATCAGTGTGTCTAAGAATCTTATATTCCACTCCAAGACCAAGCACATTCCCATAAAATACCATTTTCTGAGAGAGAAAGTGTAGTGTCCCCAAGGACGATCCCCGTAGTGAACCATGTTCTGAAAAGAATTGTAATTATGATTTATAGGCTGGTGAGCCGAGTTCTTATAAGCTGGAGGATTATGTGTTGTTAGGCCAGGGAGCCTAAGTGTTGAAGTCTAGGAGCCTGCTATTGTATATGTAATCGCGCAGAACAATTAATAAAATATAAACACCTCCATGTGCAGACCGACCATGATGAATGAGTGAAGGGGGACT
>JZKD02S1554992.1:109916-126479 GCA_000966675.3 Picea glauca
TACTCTGTGTAGAAGGTGTTTATTTGTTTAAATGAATGGGATTATAATACCTGTATGAGTTATGTATAGAGTGGTGTTAAAGTTTCCTTTTAAGAGTGATTAAGCCTTAGTAGCCTGAAAAGGGGTGCTACAGAAAGTCACCAATCAGGTTGTTCAGGTTCAGTACATTCCAACCACAAAACAAATAGCAGACATGTTTACTAAACCCCTAGCTAAGACCCCTTTTGAATATCTCCGACAGAAGCTGGGTGTCATCCCATTTCACACCTAAGAGAGTCCATCCTGTTAGGGGGAGTCTTATATTGATTTCATATCTGATACCTCCTAAAAATAATGCAACAACTCAGGGGGAGCGTGTTTTCTTTGACATTGATGTCAAAGGGGGAGAAAAAAACAGGTCTGGGTGCCTTTGTTGCCATCAATGCCAAAGGGGGAGATTGTTGGCATGTTTTACAGGCAGTGTATGCTTTTCATTGATGGCAAGTACAGTAGTGATGATGGCTTGAGTAAAGGAAGGATGTGCTAGGAGGGCACCATAAGTATTTTTGGAAGATGCTGCAGAGAAATCTCGACAAGATCAGAGTATGCAACGATGGATCTCATTGAAGATTTCCCGATGAACATCAGATCTGAGCCCGAGGTCCAATCGACGTTGGATCCAGGAGAACTTACACACTCTTTAACGAGGAAGGTGAAATGTGAAACCCCAAAAAATCACCTCAACAAAGACTCCATTTCAGAGTTTCGGTTACCGGGAGATGGAGAAGTCAGGAGTCGAGACTCTCCAACATAGGAGTCTCGAAGTCGTGAAATGCGAAACCCCGAAATCGAGAAATAGGCACATCGCTCGAAGTTTTGGCTACCGGAGTTTCGGATACCAGGAGATAGGGATGTCATGAACTCTTGTCATCAGGAGTCCCGAAGTGCCGAAATGCGAAATCTCGAAACCCGAAAAAAAAGGCACATCACTCGGAGTGTTGGATACCGGGATTTCGGTTACCGAGAGATGGAGATGTCAGAGAGTCACATCATCAGGAGTCCCGAAGTGACGAAATGAGAAAACCCGAAACAGGTGAATCGCTTGGAGTACTGGGTACCGAGATTTTGGATATCGGGAGATGGAAATGACAAAGACTCTTATCATAAGGAGTCTCGAAGTCGCAAAACCCCAAGTCGAGAAATGATAAAGAATCCATACCGGAGTTTCGGATACCGAGAGTAGGAGGAGTTAAGAGTAAAGACTCTTAATCAGAGGAGTCCTGAAATCATGAAACTTGAAGTCACGAAATGACACAGATAAGCTCTGTTTCAGAGTTTCAGGCACCGCAACATGGAGAGTCAAGAAAATTTACCACAGGAATACCGAAATGTCGATTCGCCGAAATGAGAAATGATGGAGTACCGAACCGTTGATCTGACTCCATTTTGGAGTTTCGGATACCGGGAGTTGAAGTGTCGAAACACTTCACCACAGGAGTACCGAAATGCCGAAGTGCCAAAACGCGAAATTGCGAAATGCATCTTTTTGAATAAGGCTATGGTCACAGCCATTGGTCACATCTGCGAGAGATAGAGGAAAGAGCTAGAGAAACCAAGATCCATTTCAGGGATCGCGACATGGAGTGTCGAGACACTTTATCACACGAATGTCGAATTGCCGAAAAACCGAAATGTGAAACACGGTTAGGCTCAGCTAGAGGTCACAACCTTTGGTCACATCGGCGAAATATGGGGGAAGGAGTTAGTGAAGACAAGCTCCTTTTCAGAGTTTTGGGGGTCAGGAAATGGAGAGTTCTAAAATCCTCCACCACAGTGATCCTGAAATGCCGAAGAGCGGAATGATGAAATGAATGCAAGACTAATGAAAGTCATTCAACGGTGCAGATGAAATTGAATCAAATTGGAGGGCTATTGTTGCACGTCATAGTGTAACTGCCAGAAACCACTGATGGTTTCTGCTAGAGGACTCAAAGACACTTTGGGGTGATTGACAGAGGAGGTGAAGAATCTCAAGGCATCTACAAGTAGAACACTGACTGTTTGTGGAGGCGATTGACAACTGGATGAGTGTTGGAACCTGTAAATGTAACAGAGTAGTTGAGCTCGACTGTAATAGAAGATGAAGAATGTTAACTGTTGGTGAGGCGAAGTAATTTGATCATGACACCCAGTGATGATGGACACATGGGATTAACAAACAGAGAAGTTGAAGAGTTTCCATGATGAACAGGCATAGCACTCAACATGCAGAGCATGCAGAACCATTAGATACAGGGCATGCACAAGATGCACATAGAGCAAAAGAAAGTTGAACAAATAAGATATCAGGGTTGTTGCGGTGGTGTGGGATGCATGTGTGAAGAAGGAGGTGGAGTGGAGCAGCTGAAATGGAAAGAAGACAAAAGGTGCATTGAATGGGAATGGTGCAGAAAGAATAAGAGGAAGAAGAACAAAAAAGTGCAATGGATGCGTGCAAGAAGACAGTGAGGAAGACAGAGCAGCGAAATCTTGCAGAACAGTGATGAGACTAGTAAGTTGTTATTGAACACTATATCACTATAATAAGTTTCAATAATTCATATTCATAAACCGGGGTGGTAGGGAGGTGCTAGGGAGGACTGGTGTCCTTAGAGGTTCAAGTGGGTTCTTGAACACAGGGAGTTGTAGCTTTCGTCTAGTTGGTACTAGAGAAACCAAGGATTTGGTGCTTCCTTCTAGTTGATGCTAGAGAAACCAGGGAGTTGGTGCTTCCTTCTAGTGGGTTCTAGAGAAAACAGAGAGTTGGTGCTCTCAACAAGTTGCAGCTTGCAAAAACAGAGGTTGTAGCCTCACAATGAGTAGGTTCTCATATGTATTATAATGTAAAGAATGTAAATAATTCTTATCATATAAAGAAGAAGAGGTTTTTACCCTTTATGGGTTTCCTTGGGAAATATCTATCTCTATGTATCTCATATATGTGACTGATGTTGAATGTGCCATTGCTTATTTTCCTGCATTATTGTGATTATCATTGAGTGCCTTGTAAAGAATTTAAAAGAAGCATAATTGTTTAAGCATGGTAACAACTGGTTCACCCCCCCCTTCTTAGTTGTCCAACATAGTAATATGACTATGTTCATAGATTTAGGAATATAATTACTTTTTTATTTTTTTATTTCAACAATATTTTTGTATGAAACTATGGTATGCATTTACTTTCTCATAAAATAACTTATATCTAATACTGTTATGACTTATTTATTCTTTAAAATACTTCATAACCAATAATTTTGGTCACAATAAACACATAATAATACACAATAAACATTCAGATCAACATATTCATAATAACAAAGTAAAACTTGGA
The DNA here is from genome assembly GCA_000966675.3 of Picea glauca. NCBI lineage: Eukaryota > Viridiplantae > Streptophyta > Pinopsida > Pinales > Pinaceae > Picea > Picea glauca. The sequence continues at coordinate 113,266 of JZKD02S1554992.1, forward strand.
AATTGGGGAAACCACACATTGAAGACTCTATTCCTCCCAATCGTAGACTAGAGTCTATGTCAACCTCTATCACCCCCGAGATAAGTTAAGAATGCAAGGGGATTCCTACATGGCCTCTTGCATAATTATGAGTACCAACTTGTTGTGTAATATTAGAAAATCGTTGTGTCAAGTAAATTCAGTGTGTATCATCCTTGAGCTTTCAGTTTGCATCCTAGGAATGGAATTGATCCTAATTTTAAGGGGGTATATGGTCTAAATTCAGATACAAAAGTCATAAAGTTATAACGATAATAGATTGTCAATGTGGATCAAGGAGATTCCCACCTCCTCATTAATTAATTGGGATAACATGTTGCACATAAGAGTCAAAGAGAGTCACACCTCTCCATTATTGTATTGGGTTTTATTTTCCATTACTTAGTTAGTTGGATAGTTAAATATATTATTATAATAATAGAGACACATTTAATGATCTCTTTCCATTATTGGATTGGGTTTTATTTTCCACTACTTAGTTAGTTGGGTAGTTAGATCTATTATACTAATAATAGAGACTTATTTAATGAGATCTTTTTTACTTTTTCCAAGGGACCATTTTGTAATTCTATATAAAGGCCTAGCAAGCCTTTTCATAATATAAAGTTACTCACTTTGGTTTCTCTCATGTTTTCAATTTTGTGAGATTCATTAGCTTTGAGTGATTTACTAGTAGTTAGTTTTAGAGGCGAGGCTCTTCTTTGAGCCTCACCTCCCAAGTACTTTATTTACATGTTGTTTTTGTCCATGTTTATTTTTATGCAAGATTGGCATTTCTAAGATCCTCCTCTCTCGGCATTCAAGCCATCCAGATATCATCCCCCGAGATCCGGATCAGGCATCCCATTCCTTTGTCATGACATCTTTTTGATTTTCCTAGGACTTGTGACACTTTTCTTAAGCCTCCTGCTCACTGACCACCTGTTAGATTCAATTCTACACATGTTCAAAGATTCTCCTATAAATATGGAATGTATCTTTTTGAAGTTGAGTTAACTCCACATCTTGTTTCATTCTACTGCCACTTGTCCAACCCCTTTGAATTCCTAAATCCCTCTTTAACAACTGCTTCAATGTGTGCCCCTTTTTTTCACATGTGTTTATTTTCATAAAATAATAAGGTTTTACAATTCATATTTGGCCAATCGGCAAAATTGCCTTTTAGAAAAATAATTAAAATTCTAAAATAAAAATAATAATAATAATTTTCAAAGTTTCAAATCGTGCGGTATCACATACATAGAACTTAAAACCTTCCTTGGTGTTAACTAGTTTCCATCAGTACCATTCTGGAACATAAATGGATATGCTTCCCGCATATTACTTTCCATTTCCCATGTAGCCTCTTATGTACTAAGGTTCTTCTATTGCACCTTTACATTTTACAACTCGATTCTGGAGTGTAAGTTCCCTCTTTTTTAGAATATGATTTGGATCTACTAGGAACTCGCCCACGGGTTCCACCTATATCATTCTCCAATCAACAATGTGAGTAGGGTCATGTATATACTTTTTCAGTAATGAAACATGAAACACATCATGTACTTTTACCATAGCTGGAAGTGAAAGTTGATAAGCTACAGGTCCTATTTGAGCAAGTATCTTGAATGCACTGAAATATCTAGTTGCTAACTTAGTATACATGCTCAGTAGTAAAGAACTGTTTTTAGGTTTAACTCTAATATACACATGATCTCCAACATTGAACTCTCTTGGAGTTATTTTTTCATCAACATAACTTTTTTTCCTGTCCTGAGCTCTTTTTAGGTTCTGTTGTACCTGTTTCATTGTTAGTTCCATGTATTTTAACATATATGGTCCTATCATCAATCTATTAACATGATTACTCCATGAAACATGTGTATTACATTTTCTACCCTATAAAATTTCAAAAAGAACTAAGCTTTGCTAAAGCTTGATAATGATTATTATAATCAAAATAAACTAAGTAAAAATATTCCTCCCATTTACCAGGTATGTCCATAACATACATTTTAAGCATGCGTTCAATAATCTGATTAGTTCTTTTAGTTTTCCCATCCATTTGTGGATGATAAGAAGTATTGGAGTTCAACTGGGTATCTAACCCTTTAAATAAAGCCTTCCAAAAATTTCTTGTAAACTTAACATCTCTATCAGATATTATAACTGTAGGAATTCCATGTAACCTAAATATTTCGTTCATGAATATTTCTACTATATTAATAGCTTTGTAGGTTGATTTCATAGGTATGAAGTGTGCTTCCTTACTTAATTTATCAGCCACAACCATAATTGAGTCATTTTGTTTACTACTTCTAAGAAATATGGTAATAAAATCCATACTTATCACTTCCCATTTCAATTTTGGAATGGGTAAAGGTTTTAGTAGTCTAGATGGATGTTGGTGTTCAACCTTAAATTGTTGACACTCTAAGCATCTACCTAGATATTCTTTTTTTTCGTCTTTCATATTTGGCCAATAGAATTCCTTTCTCAACATAGTAATTAACTTCTAGTAACCTGGGTGTCCAGAATATGGTTTCTTATGTAGCTCATCTAAAATTAATAGCTTAATTTCATTAGATTCTGGTACATATCATCTATTTTTATACATTAACAATTCACTTTTTGAGAATCTAAAATTTGATTCTTCTGTTCTTGATGAATTATCAACAATTTTTAACTTAATATTTTGATGTTCTAGGTCTTTTTAAGCTGCTAACCTTACCCTTTATTCTAAATTTGTTTCATAGTTACTTCTAGTAACTATACAAATCAAGTTTGCATGTCTACTTAATGCATATGCCACTTTATTTTCATTTCCATTAATTTGTTTTATCTCAAAATCATACTTGCTTAAGAAGGCTAACAACTTTGCATGGCAAGGATTTAAATTATGTTTATCAAAAAAATATTTTAAGGCGATTTTGTCTGTCAACAATAAGAATTTTTGGCCTTCTAGATAATGTCGCCACATTGTTAATGCATGTATTATTGCAGCTAATTGCCAGTCATGTGTTACATAATTTTCTTCATGTTTCTTTACTTTTCGAGATTCATAAGCTATTACATGGTTTTCTTGTATTAACACTCCTCCAAGCCCTTCCCGGCATGCATCCATAAATACTACAAAGTCTTTATCTAGGTATGCCAATTTTAATATAGGATTTGTAGTTAAGAGTTGTTTTAATTTGTTAAAAATCTCTTGACATTTATCAGACTAGATGAACTTAGTTCCTTTCTTTTGCAATGATGTTATAGGATATGCAATCTTGGAAAACCGTTCTATAAACTTCTAGTAATATCCAATTATACCCATAAAGGATCTTATGCTCGAAACATACTTAGGTTCAGGCCAATTCCTTATAGACTTTGTTTTATCCGAGTCAACTGCTATACCTTCTTTGGAAATTACATCTCCCAGATACCAAACTTTGTCTTTATAAAACTCACACTTACTTAGTTTTGCATATAATTTATGTTCTCTTAGTATCTATAATATTATTCTTAAATGTTCTCCATGCTCCTTTTCATCCTTCGAATAGNCATCTATTTTTATACATTAACAATTCACTTTTTGAGAATCTAAAATTTGATTCTTCTGTTCTTGCTGAATTATCAACAATTTTTAACTTAATATTTTGATGTTCTAGGTCTTTTTCAGCTGCTAACCTTACACTTTATTCTAAATTTGTTTCATAGTTACTTCTAGTAAGTATATAAATCAAGTTTGCATGTCTACTTAATGCATATGCCACTTTATTTTCATTTCCCTTAATTTGTTTTATCTCAAAATCATACTTGCTTAAGAAGGCTAACAACTTTGCGTGGCAAGCATTTAAATTATGTTTATCAAAAAAATATTTTAAGGCGATTTTATCTGTCAACAATAAGAATTTTTGGCCTTCTAGATAATGTCGCCACATTGTTAATGCATGTATTATTGCAGCTAATTGCCAGTCATGTGTTACATAATTTTCTTCATGTTTCTTTAGTTTCTAAGATTCATAAGCTATTACATGGTTTTCTTGTATTAACACTCCTCCAAGCCCTTCCCGACATGCATCCATAAATACTACAAAGTCTTTATCTAGGTATGCCAATTTTAATATAGGATTTGTAGTTAAGAGTTGTTTTAATTTGTTAAAAATCTCTTGACATTTATCAGACTAGATGAACTTAGTTCCTTTCTTTTGCAATGATGTTATAGGATATGCAATCTTGGAAAACCGTTCTATAAACTTCTGGTAATATCCAGTTATACCCATAAAGGATCTTATGCTCGAAACATACTTAGGTTCAGGCCAATTCCTTATAGACTTTGTTTTATCTGAGTCAACTGCTATACCCTCTTTGGAAATTACATCTCCCAGATACCGAACTTTGTCTTTATAAAACTCACACTTAGTTTTGCATATAATTTATGTTCTCTTAGTATCTATAATATTATTATTAAATGTTCTCCATGCTCCTTTTCATCCTTCGAATAGATGAGTATATCGTCTATAAAGACGATCACAAATTTTTCTAGACATTTACTCAAAATATTGTTCATCAAGCACATGAATGAGGTTGGGGAATTAGTCAGCCCAAAAGGTATTATGGAAAATTCAAAATGTCCATACCTTGTTCTAAATATTTTTTTATAAATATCCTCATCCTTTATCCTAACTTGATGATAACCAGAACGTAAATCAATCTTAGAAAAAAATGTAGCTCCCTGTACTTGATCAAACAAATGATCGATACGAGGTAATGGATATATATTTTTAATAGTAATTTTATTAAGTTGCCTATAATCAATACAGAGACGTAAAGTTCAATCTTTCTTTCTAACAAAAAGTATTGGTTCCCCCGATGGAGATACACTTGGTCGGATATATTTTTTAGCTATCAATTCTTGCAATTGACTTTTTATTTCATTTAACTCTAGTATATTCATCCTATAAGGAGCCTTAGAAACAAGTATTTCTCTAGGTATCAGGTCTATGGAGAAATATTTTTCTCTCCAAGGAGATAGTTCGAGAATATCCTGGAATATGTCCTGAAATTCGTACAATACTGGAAAGTTATCTAACTCATTACTACTTTCCTCTTTTCCATTATAATTTATGTGTACAGCAAGTAGTTTACACCCTTTTCGAATGCATCTTTTAACTTGTAAGGTTGTTATTTCTATAATACTAATAGGTCTTGATACTAAATTAATGTTTATAACTTTACCTCTCTCATATACACARGTAAATGTTTTATTATAGAAATCTAAGACCACTTTAAACTTTTCTAGCCAATCCATACCGATTATCACATCATAGGATCCTAATGGTAATATGTTTAAGTCCATCTATGTTCTTAATTCATTCATACYAAGTTCACAGTTTTTAACAACATCTGTAATTYTCCTTTTATTTCYTGTAGCTAATTGTACTAACCAGGACTTTTCAAACTTTTMCTTATGTAAMTTACATATTTCTACAACTCTTGGTGAAATATAACTTAAACTAGCACCTSGATCAATTAAAAMAATAACTAGTTGGTTATGTATCATACCTTCAATTTCTACCATTGAAATTTGATGATCTTCYTGATGRTTTTCCAATGTTGCRTTGATTTTTGGTRTAGACCTTWCTAGCTCACCAACTGCAGTTTCTTCCTATACTGTTTGCACATTGTTATTTCCCTTCTTCCTGAGAAGATGATATTTATATTAATGTGGACCATTACATTCCCAACATTTTACTGTTTCTTTTTAAGCAGTTTATTTATTGAATAAGGTTGGTGGTTTGGTATTCTTATTTTCAGGCTGATTGAAAGGTTTACTAGTTATGAAATTATTACCTCTTTGAAATATTTTATCAACATTTCTATTAGAGTAAGCTCCCCCTTTCTTCTTAGGGTCAAACCTCTCAACCTTTTTCCCATTCCAATTCTTAGAATTATCATTTCTGTTTTTATACTACTCAAAACAAATTTTATCTTTCCTCATGGTTTCTTCCAATGTTTTTGGGTTACCAAACTCAATTCGATATTTATAAGAACTAGCTAAGTAACTCAAAAATCACTGAATCTTTGGTTTTTTCATCCACAATGTAAGGCACATAATGTGACAAAATCATAAATTTACTACATAAATATTTCATCATAATATTTCCTAGTTTTAGTTCATATAACATCTTGGATTTACCCTCATAATACTTTTCAGACATGTATTTTTTCTTAAAATATCTCTTAAAGGCTTTCCAAGTGATTTTCCTTTCCTTAATATTTTTTACTCTTTTTATATCCTGCCACCATATATCTTATTTTTCTGTCATATTATAGATATCCATTCGGGCTTTAAGCTCACTTGAGTAATTATAAATTTGAAAGTATTTTTGCATACCAAAGATCCATTCCTTTGCTTCCTCACCAGTCTCAACTTCTCCATTGAAGGTTGGTGGTTTAATCTTCTTAAATTCTCCCATTACTTCATGTAACACCCCGGGTTTTGAACCCCCATTTTAAATAATGTATTGTTACAATGATAAGAGGTCAGAGTGCCCAAACAATTATTAAAAGGCTAGTGTGCCCAAGACTATGGCAGAATATGAGAAGAAGTTCTTGGGATTGTTAAAATATGTTGGGTTTATAAACGATGAAAAGGTAGAGATACAAAGGTTTTTTATTGGACTACCAACCTTTTATAAAGAAAAGATTAGGTATGATGAGCCCAAAACCTTGATTGAGACCATCAAGAAGGCTAAATACCTGTATGAGCAATGCTAGGGAAGATAATCCCTGTAGAAATCTTGGAAGGATAAGAAGAAGGAGAAGTCTGATCAGAGGAGGAAAGGATTCAAACCTCCCTTCAATAGGAATGAGCCTAATAGAAATCATCAAGATCAATATCCTAAGGGTGAATCAAAGAAATAATACTCGAGAAAAAGGGGAAGACCACCTATCCAATGTTGGGGATGAAAAGAAGATCACCTGTACAAGGATTTCCCACAGATAAAGGACACAATGAAGACTATGCACAATGTCCAAGAGGCTTCAATAGTCGAATATATGGAAAGAATCTATGCATCTTTAGATGATCGACAAGTAGAGTACTAGGCCCATATGATCAAGGTGGAAGGTAAGATCATAAATCAACCTATTGTTATTTTAATTCATTAAGGAGAAATTCATTGTTACATTGATCCTAAAATAGTGGATAGATTACATTTGGAGAAAAGTAAGCTTGGAAAATCAAGTTTGGTAATGTTAGCCACTGGAACCAAAAGGAGAATCCATGATATGGTCANCCACATGACTTTTGGCGCTTCATCTCCCAGGGTTAGGTTTTTGGATGTCTAGGACTTTTGGAATTCCCATTTATTGTAAAAGGGCCTTCAGAGCCTCATTGTAATGATCTTCTCATGGATGCGAGTAGCAAACACATCTCTTCTCAGAGATAAGCTACCAGCGCCCTAGCTAGTTTATTTCCATTCTGTCTGTAAGCATATTTCAGTCAATTGTTATTAATGAAATGAAGTCTTATTTCTGCTGCATCTCTGTGTTTATGTGTATTTATGTATTTCATTGTGTTCCTACATAAATCTAGATCATTAGATCCTTTCTTTTACGCGCCCTTATTAATTAAAAAGGTATCAGTAAGATAAAGAAGTCTAAGGGTGGGCTTGAAGGTGGCGTACCTCGCCCTATGGGTGGCGGGGTGTGTTACCGATTGGTATAAGAGCATTTGGTTGAAACACCGGGCTGATATGGGCCGAGTCTGTTGGTTAGAGTCTCATGGTTGAGATCAAATTCTGACCATAAAGTTGAAAATCTCAGGAGGAATGGCGTTGCAAAATCTACGCAGGAGCTAGAATGTCAAATATCCTTTATAAGGGTTTGAAGGATCGTGACTGTTCCCTTCGAATTCGGGAGTGATCAACAATATGGGATCAAGAGAGATCTGATATCGTTGGATCGAAGGGCAGGTGAAAAAGGGACGTATGATGAAGGTGAAGTAAAGGTTAAGTCACAACTATCAAATATCATTGGAGAGAAATCAACGGTGGCGAGGCATTGTGGGGATCGAGAAGGAAATTAAATTTTCTGCAAGTTGCGATCCTGTAATCACTCATGATCATTGATCTTGCTAGATCAAAAGATCAACGATGGATATCGATCCCACTACAGATGATCATCTTCGCATTGCAGATATTGGGAATGAAATTAAAGAGTGAGCGAGTTGAATCTCTACAATCACTCGTGGTCATTGATTTTCAAGAAGGGGACACGTGTCAAGTGATATTGTACTTCAGGAGGAAGCAAGAAAAACTTGAGTGAGTAAAGGACTCTCAAAATCTAGAAACTCTGAAGAGCCGGAGTAGATCCAGACCATTGATCAAAGTGGACATGTGGCAGGAGATCCTTCACTCTGGTGGATAACCACTTCAGAAGAAAGACAGATGCAAAAATCTAGAACTCCCAAAGGCCTGAAGCCTGAATTTCATTTGGACCGTCCATCAATAAGGACAGGCGGTGTCAGATCTCTCACTTTGGAAACTTATTACTCCAAGAATTTTTTCATAGCGAAGCACTAGGGAAAGAACTACCTGAAGTCCAGAAGTATTTGAGGACCATTGATCTCAAATCCACAAGAATCGTTGATATTTGCAGTAGTATATCATGAAGTCCCAAAGTCTGGAGTTAATACAGATCGTCCGATAAGGGAGACATGTGTTGGAAGATTTTCCAGTTTGGGAATTCAAAGTTCAGGAGAATTGGAAGTGTGCTAGTGTGGAAAATCCCAAAGCTCAAAGTCACGAAGCCCAAAGAGCCAAAGTGGTGGGGAATGATGACATCACCTAGAGGTGATGTTGACCCCAAAGTGAAAGCATAAAATCTTCCGAAGTAAAAAATTTCAAAGTGACGTGGCTTGTGGACGTCACTGGGATGATGTGGACACATGGGATGTCTACCACATGTTAGTGAGTTTTGAACATGTGGAGGATTGAAATTTTAGTTAGAACATGACATGTGTCACCTGCCTGATTGGGCCACATGTCCTCTTTTGGTAATTCACCACGTGGCGACAGATTGTGTAGTCTAGAGACTAGTCACTCCAGAGGGAAAATATGTTACAACTACATTGGTTCGAGAACTCTCGAAGGCCAGAGTAGATATCGACTATTAATATTTGACAGGACACACATCGATGGATTTTTGACCTCAGGTGAAAGCACTCTGGGAGAAATAGAAGGCGAGAGTTTGAAACTCCCGAAGCCTGAAGAGCCAAAGTGATTCGTAGTTGTTGATCTATGGGAGGACACACGTCAATTGATCGTGAACTCTGGGTGAAATATTTCCAGGAGGAATCAAGCGGGGGAATTTGAGACTTCTGAAGGCCAAATCCCCGAAGTGGACTAGAACCATTGATTTGAGGTGGATGCATGGTGCCTGATCTAGAACTTCGGGTATAGAGTACTCTAGGGAAAACCGAAGGTCGAAAGTGTCGAACTATCGAAGTGTGGAGTCTGGAAGTGGATCTTGATCATTGATAGTGAATGAAGACAAGGATCGTTGATCTGGTCCTGGATGAAGGTTTCGATGTTGCGAAGCACCAGGAAGGTTTTGGTCGCGATTTTGAGCTATGGTCACCTGGGGGAAGTGGTTTGAAGGGAATGCCTGTGAAAAATTTAATTTTGTATCGGCTAAGGGATAAGATGGAAGTGTTATACGTTGCATATTGATACATCTATGTTCTTCGTGAATTGAGAAGAAAAGGGACGTATACATGGTTTGGAAAATCTTGTTTATGATGTGCTTAATTCTAACAAAATGGTCGCGTGCACATTTTGTAGAATTGAGGGGTTTAAACAGGTCAAATCATAATGCATATTGAAGAAATGGAAGAATAAGAGGGAGCCTCTAGCCATGATAAGGAGGTCGAAGGCCAGAATACCAGATTTGGTAATGCAGAGACAGAGTCCAATGGACGCAAAGGGAGAGGAGAGAAGGAAACATTAATAGAAACTGTAAGAATCCTGAAATAGAAGTGCAAAGCTACAAAGTAGAAAATGAGAGACTGATGAGAGAGAAAAGTCTGATAAATGCTTGAGTGCTACAAAGCTTAAATTAGTTGCAGAGGCAAACAAAGAATGGATCAAACTCAAAACAAGAGGAATAAGGAATGTTTCATGAAAGAAGAGTGGATCGTGGAAGAGATGGTTATTCGAGAAGTTCCAATAGAACTCATAGACACCACTCACCTCCTTATTCAAAAAGAATTTTTTATGCATCATAATATTCCATAAGCAGTCCAGAGGTGTCTCCTATTAGGCACCAGATAAGAAGACAGGAAGTGGATAGTTTGCAAGGAGAGCCAAGGAAGCTTAAGCCACCCTCCTTTAATGGTTAAAAAGAAAGGGAAGATGATGTCTAAGCATGGTTTCTTGTACTTAAGAGGTATTTTCAATTGCTTAACTATTCATCAAATCTAGAAGCCCGAATTTCCACCTACCATTTACACGAGAAATCTACAATGTGGTGGGATCAACTGAAGCAAGTTGAACATATTAATGAGAATATGATCACTTGGAAGAAGTTAAAGAAGTACTTCAAGAAGTACTACCTCTCAGATCATTTCTATGACAAGAAAATGAAGGAGTTCTTTAAACTCATGCTGGGAAGCATGACTATGGCAGAATATGACAAGAAGTTCTTGGGATTGTTAAAATATGTTGGGTTTATAAACGATGAAAAGGTAGAGATACAGAGGTTTTTTAGTGGACTACCAACCTTTTATAAAGAAAATATTAGGTATGATGAGCCCAAAACCTTGACTGAGGCCATCAAGAAGGCTAAATACCTGTATGAGCAATGCTAGGGAAGATAATCCCTGCAGAAATCTTGGAAGGATAAGAAGAAGGAGAAGTCTGATCAGAGGAGGAAAGGATTCAAACCTCCCTTCAATAGGAATGAGCCTAATAGAAATCATCAAGATCAATATCCTAAGGGTGAATCAAAGAAATAATACTCGAGAAAAAGGGGAAGACCACCTATCCAATGTTGGGGATGAAAAGAAGATCACCTGTACAAGGATTTCCCACAGATAAAGGACACAATGAAGACTATGCACAATGTCCAAGAGGCTTCAATAGTCGAATATATGGAAAGAATCTATGCATCTTTAGATGATCGACAAGTAGAGTACTAGGCCCATATGATCAAGGTGGAAGGTAAGATCATAAATCAACCTATTGTTATTTTAATTCATTAAGGAGAAATTCATTGTTACATTGATCCTAAAATAGTGGATAGATTACATTTGGAGAAAAGTAAGCTTGGAAAATCAAGTTTGGTAATGTTAGCCACTGGAACCAAAAGGAGAATCCATGATATGGTCATAAGTTGTTCCATAAGTCTTAATGGTGTGAATAGTAGTGTTGATCTGAATATCATACCCTTGGGGTCTTATGATATTCTCATTGGATTAGTTGGACAAGTATCATGTTGTGCTAGATTGTCATAGAAAGACATTTACATGTCTTGATGGAGATGGAAAATAGAGCACTGTGAAAGGAGTCCCAAGACCCATCTGTATAAGGGATATTTCAAAATTACAGTTGAAGAGATGTTTTAGAAAAGGATGTCAATTGTATGCAGCTCATGTGGAAGAGCCAAAAAATATGAAGGGTCCAATCCTTGAAGCTTTCTCAGTACTACAAGAATTTGAATATGTATTCCAAGAAATACCAGGGTTTCCACCAAGAAGGGAGATAGATTTCTCAATTGATATAATTCCTGCAGATGCCCCGATGTCAAAAACACCTTACAGAATGAGCACACCAGAGTTATAATTACAAATGCAGTTGGAGGAATTGTTGAAGAAAGGGTACATACGTCCAAGTGTTTCACCTTGGGGAGCACCAGTACTTTTTTTCAAAAAGAAAGATGGAACCTTGAGGCTGTGTATTGAATTTCGACAACTGAATAAGTATACTATAAAGGAAAAGTATCCTCTACCCAGAATTGATGACCTCTTTGATCAACTAAGAGGAGCAAAGATATTTTTGAAGATTGGCCTGAGGTCATGATACCATCAGGTAGGGATCCAGGAAAAGGAAATTCATAAGACAACCTTTACAACCAAGTATGAGCATTATAAATTTGTACTGGTGCCATTTGGACTGACCAATGCACCAACTGTATTTATGTGCTTAATGAATGGCATATTCAGAAATTATTGGATAAGTTTGTCATAGTATTCTTGGATGACATACGTATCTATTCTAAGTCTGAGGAGGAGCATGAACATCACTTAAGACTGGTAATGCAAGTGATGAGAGAACATCAGTTGTATGCCACGCTGAGTAAGTGCTCTTTTTATCAAAAGAAGATCCATTACTTGGGACACATTATTTCATAGCAGGGCATAACAGTAGATACAGAGAAGATTGAGGCCATTAGAGGATGGCAAACACCCATAAATGTGTTAGAAGTCAGATATTTTATGGGATTAGCTGGTTAATACAGAAGGTTCATAGTAGGGTTCTCTAAGATTTCTCATCCCATCACTTCTTTGCAAAATAAGGGAACTAAATTTGAATGGAAACCTAAGTGTGAAGAGAATTTTAATGTGTTGAAGGAATTACTTACTAGTGCATCTGTGTTAAATATTGATGACCCAAATGAAAGTTTTATGGTATGTACAGATGCATGTAAGGAAGGACTTGGAAGAGTCCTCATGAAAAATGGACATGTCGTTGGTTATGAGTCCAAAAATCTTAAGGAACATGAGAGGAACTATGCCACACATGACTTGGAGCTTGATGCCATTGTCCACGCCTTGAATATGTGGAGGAATTACCTCATGGGGAAGAGATTTGAATTAAGGACATACCACATTGGCATGAAGTATCTTTTTGAACAACCAACCTTAAATGCAAGGAAAACGAGATGGCTGGATTTTTTAAGTGAATGTGACCTCGATATCAAGCATATCAAAGGAAAAGAGAATAAATTTGTCAATGCACTTAGTAGAAGAGTGCATCTCATGCATGCTACTGCTGTCTATATGCATTAGTCAGACTTGAAGAGCATAATTTTAGATGATCTTGTTGCATATCACCATTACCTACAGGTAAAGGAAATATTACAACAACTAGATGTACAACATAAAATAAGGGAATATGAGATAAAGGAAGATGGATTACTCATGC
>JZKD02S1554992.1:149946-189736 GCA_000966675.3 Picea glauca
TTTTTTCTTTTCACAAATTATTTGAAGAATGCAATATTATTTGTCAACCAAATCACCAGATACAGATAATATCCAAGTCATCAGCTGATTCCCATAAATTATGGGGTGATAACAGCATCAATATTGCATGCTCCACCTGTGGGGTTACCATATCAAGGATATTTTACTGGCAGCTATCCTAGGGAATGTATATGTGTAGTGTTATTATTCTTATAGGTGTTAGGGTTTTCTTGTCGGCTCCTTAACCATCCCGAACTATCTCAAAATTGTCTCATTTCACACTTTTTAGCTTCATTTTCTCAGCTCTGCATTCATCCTAAGAGATTCTTTGAGAGGTTTGATATTCTTACTTGACCCTCCCTTATCTTTGATAGTTCCCGAGTTACAATGTTGAAGGTTTGATTGTCCAGAACCCATTTTCATTCACTGTGGAATTAATTGCAAGAGACAGGTAATTCATAGCTTCTATGGCTTGTGGTTGGTATTTTTATCGACTCCAAGGTTGTCTTCCCTAAATGGTAAGAGTATACTTTATATCCTTTACTCTTTCCTGCTTCCTATAAACTAGTTCTTGTAGCTTATTATCTTTGTAATGATTCTTGAGCAATTTTTAGAATGCTAGTTTATAGTTGGGTTTAAATGTTATTCTGTTGGCTATGCTTAGTGTGTCTCTGTATTGTTTTCCTTAACAAACTTCTTTATATCTTGTTTTCTATATATATCTACCATGTAAAAAAATTTACTGTAAAATTTATTTTGGTCTCAGTGCATCTTGTTTCTGGTTAACCTATGGTCCGAAGAGTTTTTACTTGGACTTTGAGGTTTATTGATTGAACCCATAATTTTACGAATTATATGCTTCAATTTTACCCTTAACAAGAATTAATATAGGGTTTACATTTTCTTCTTTTTATTTCTCTCGTTTCCAATCGATGATTAAAACATTTCGAGTCGTTTTACACGTCCTAAAATTAGTTAGGACTTCTGTTGAAAATATTTGCACAGGTGTGGTACTCGCACAGAGTATAGTAATGTTCTTTTGATTATATTATGTAAGTGAATCATTATTTGAATCCTTGTTAAAACTTATTCTTGGGTGTTTTTAACTAATGATTTTCCATGTTCGTTGTTGTGAGGGGTACCCATCATTTATCCGACAAACCTCATCATTTGAGTGTAGTTCAAAGGTGAAAAAAGGAGATACAAAAATGTTTTGTATACCCATGGTAAGTTCGTCTATGTTTGTATATGTAATTCAATTTTTTTTGACTAATTAAACTCGTACAACATTCTAACTTGTTTCACAATTATTATGTAGGTGTCAGAAATACCCTTGCTTGAAGAAGGTATTTAGGTTCCATCACTAATTAAATTTCAAGCATGATATCACAATATGTAACTTCTCTTTTTATACTTTATGTCAAGCGAGTCGACCGAATAATTTTGTATATAAATATTCATTAAAGTCTTATAGATTAGGATTGTTGTCTACGCATTTTATAGTTATGTAATTTTATGTAACTCTGTTTACTTAGTATCGATTCCTTTTTGGACATACACAATAATTACTTGTATCTTTGTTAATATTTGTTTACTCAATATAGGTTTTTGATTCGAGTACAATTCATGTTTTAATAACTAGGTTTTATTCGTAATTTTCATTGGGTTTTCTACTTGTAATACGACTCTATTCGTAGATCTAGGAATAGAATGACTATTTTTTTTATTTCAATAATATTTCCTTATGAAACTATGGTATGCATTTAATTTCTCATAAAATCACTTAGACCTAATACTGTTATGACTTATTTATGCTTTAAAATACTTCATAACCAATAATTTTGGTCACAATAAAAGCACAATAATACACAGTAAACATTCATATCAATATATTCCTAATAAAGAAGTAACACCTGGAACATGGGGAAACCACATGTTGAATACTATGTTCCTCCCAACTATATACTAGAATCTTTGTCAACCTATGTCACCCCCGAGTTGAGTTCGGAATCCAAGGAGCTACCTATGTGGCCTCTTGCAAAATTCTAAGTACCATCTTGTTGTGTAATATTAGAAAATTGTTGTGTCAAGTCAATTCAATGCGTAGCCTTCTCAAGATATCAGTTTTCATCCTAGGAATGGCATCCCATTACTTTTTCATAACTTCTTTTTGTTTTTCCTAGGACTTGTGACACTTGTCTTGAGCCTCCTTCTCACTGACCACCCATCAGATTAAATTCTACACATTTTCATAAACTCTCCTATAAATCTGGAATGTGTCTTTTTGAAGTTGAGTTAACTTCACGACTTGTCTCAATATGCTTCCACTTTGCCAATCCATTTGAATTTTGAACTCCCTCTTTAAAATTTGCTTCAATGTGTGCCCCTCTTTTTCATAAAATAATAAGGTTTTACAATTCAAATTTGGTCAATCGACCAAATTGTGTTTTGGAAAATAATTAAAATTCTAAAACAAAAATAATAATAGTAATTATCAAAGTTTCAAGTCATGGGGTATCACAATAATCAACATAGATCACCAACAACTAGGGTATTTGCAGGCCCATAATAAGTTGCAGAAAACCAGACATTACAAGTGGATGGGTTTTTTACAACAATTTCAATTGGTCATAAAGTATAAGAAGGGTAGTGAAAATAATTTGGCATACATGATTTCATGGACACCCACATCCAATATTATAGCTTTGGGAACTCTGTTGCACATGGAGCATTTTACCCATGATGCATACAAAGAGGAATAAATAGAAGATGAGGACTTAAAGGAGGTGTTTCAACAGCTACAGGGCCAAATTCGTATAGAAGAAGGTGACGACAAGGATGACTATCATCATTTCCAGAATTGTTTACTCTACAAGATTGATAAGCTCTGTGTTCCTAAAGGTGAAGGATTACAAATTATCAAAGAGACTCACACCTCCAAGGTTGTAGGAAATTTGTGTGTTGGGAAGATAGTTCCCAACTTACAAAGGTATTTGTGTTGGCCCAGAATGAAATAATATGTAGCATGGTATATTAGAGGATGTATACTTTGTTGTACCAACAAGAATTTTGGACTACATTGTGGGAGAATATGGATACTAAGTTGAAGAGGTCTACAAAATTCCATCCATAGACAAATGGGCAGACAAAACTAGTCAACAAGACTTTGGTGCATATTTTGAGGGGTTAAAATTAGAATCATCTGAAGACCTAGGATGAAAATTTGATCTATATAAAACACTCTTACAATATATTAGTTCACACCTCTACTAGTAAGTCACATTTTGAAACTTGAATTGGGTATTTCCCACCTTCATCCTTAGATGTTGTATATGGAAAACAAGGAGGAGTGAGGGAAGACCTCACATGAGATGCATTAAAAGATTTTTTTTTTATGAGAATATTAGGTAGATCCATTTGTAAGTATAAAAGACACTAAATAAGTCACAAGAAAAGTACAAGGCTAGGAATGACCAACATAAAACAAATAAAATATTTAGAGTGGGAGACAAAGTATGGTTACAACTAAATAAGGAAAGGATACAGGGTCCTGGTAAGAATATCAAGGATCTACAGTATGGTCCTTTTGAGGTATAATAAAAGGTGGGAGATAATTCCCACAAACTTCGTTTACCCCCATACATGTGCATTTACTCAACAGTGAATGTGGACAATATCAAACTCTATGATCCTTTGATGTTGGATTAAGAGGAGTAGGTCCTACCTTCTATAGAGGACTTAGCACCAAATGCTTAGGTAGAGTTGGAAGAGGAAAGAGTTTGGAAAAAGTGGTCCAGATATATAATATAGGGGCAACATGACCTTTGGTATATTAGATTGAAAGGACAACTTCTAATAAAAACAAAGTGGTACTACAAGGAGAAGGTAGAGGAAAATTTTCCTCTCCCCATTCAGTAAATATTTGGGTACCAAAATCTTCCCTAAAAGGGGAGGTATGATCCATATTGGATTATTATATTCTTTTTCATATATCTTGATCCTTTTAAAGTGGAAAAAATTGTAGGAATCAACTTGTGGGGACATTTTAGTGGAAAGTCTTAGTTTTAGAAATTAGGGTTTGGAACCTTTCGGGCTTTTTGAGGCATGAAATGAATTTTTTTGGGGTCAAAAATTTCCTAACAAAGCTTGGACCCCATGATACCTTTCCAATTATGTAAAAAAATGCATCAATCGAAGCTCGTATGGAATGTTATTTCCCCTGCAAGTTGACCTACCATGTTGACCACCATCATATGAGAGGATGCTATGTATTCCCCTGTTACTCATGCATATTGGGATATTCATGTATATAATTTAAAAAATATTCTATAAGTTCGAAAAATCTATCACAATTGAGGGTTGAGGAAGTCAAAAACCTACCCCTAGATGGATATCAGGATAGGTTAAATATTGGGCCACTAGGAGGAGAAGGGGTTCCATTCTTTTGGCATTTTATCTTGTTCCATAGCTGAGAAGAACATCTGAGAGTGGTATTGTGTGAGCATAATAGAGGAGGAGAGATTTTGTAGCACCCATGCAGGCCATAGGTCAAAGGAAACTCCAGGGAGAGTGCCTCTTTCTTTGTACTTGCATGATTCCTATACCAGAAAAAATAAAGCAGAGCAACCTCACTTTCTAATTGGGTTTATCCTGATCTTGTATTGGGTTTCCTTGGTCATATGTTGTGTTTATTTGTGGATGGTGTGACTTTTTTTTGTTGTTCTCTATTTTCCACATTTTATCTATTTCATGCATAAGCAAAAAATCAATAACTACATATTTTGGAGATCTAAAGGAAAAATAACCTTAATATTAAATATTTTAGTTTTGTTTATTAGATCTATTGTGAAGAACTATTCCAGTGGAATATCCATGAAAGTTTACAAATCAGTAAGGGGCATAAATGTGGTGAGAAGAAATTATCCTACATAGAATGTGAAGAGGAAGAAGATCGGGAATTGGAACCGCCACAAGATCCATATTTAGAAGAGACTACTCCAACAATATATTGTCATGCATTGGTCAACATCAATACTCCACACACCCTCAAGATACAAGGATACATCGAAAAGAAAAAGGTAATAATATTTATTGATTCTGGTAGTACCCATAATTTCATCAATTATAAATTATCAAAAGATCTCAATTTCTTTGTATATCCCACACCAGAGATTCAAGTAATGATTGTAGATGGAGGTACCATAAATTATTCATGGAAATTCCATAGCATTAAGTTGAACATGGTGGAGCATTTTTTGGATAGCCTAATGATTTCCATCAAAATGGGGGGTGTTGATGTTGTATAAGGGGTCCAATGGTTACAATCATTGGGAATTGTGGCCCTTAATTTTCAATATCTTTTCATGATATTTCCCTTAGAGAGTAAGGAAATAGAGCTTAGACGTATCCAAGTGAAACCCTATAAAGTGATAATATATAATAGCATGAAAAAATTACAAAAAAATGGAAACCATGTTGGATACTTGGTTTCCATTGATGTTTTTGGAAAATTGGTTTTCATTGATGTCAACATAAGTGGTTGTCATTGATTTCAACATATGTGATGGGTGTATTTAGAGAATTCTCCAAAGTTCCCCCCTTATGGCATAGCTCTAATAATGACCCTCAAAGGAAGACATTTTGAAGAGGTCTACAAGAATCCCTAGAGGTGTGGTCATGAATCCCAAAGTTGTTTGAGGAATAAGGAAATGAAGGATAGTGTAAATTTTGGTATCACACTCATAGATGGATTGTTCTCGTCATTTTGTTTCCAACGGTAGGTGAAATTTCATGTGGTTCCTTGCAGTTGAGGAGTTATGATGTAATGAAGTTGGAAGCCCTGAAGAATGGTTAAGAAGCCCTAAAATAGTTACAAGTCATTAATTAAAAGGGTAAAGTGGTTATAACAAGAAAGTATAGGTTGAGCCTTAATTTAAGGAGAGAAGTTACTTAGCAAAGGTATAAATACACAACAAGAAGCCTTTCATTTGTACATTCACACACAAGTTTATTGAGTATATTGTATGCGAGCAAGTAATATATTGGAGAATATGTTATGATGAGTCTTAAACAATGAAGGAAGTGTGAAGGTGAAAGTTCAGGATTTTAGAGGATATTAAGGGTTTTTGAGAAACCCTAATTTGGATGACCCCATGGGTCATACTATTAGTGCCCCATTTGGCACCCCCAAGGGTTTCTTAGTGTCTGTCATGCAAGGCCCTGTGTGACACTTGTCTTGGTCCTATGAGGCTGAGATAGATCTAGCGTAGGATGCTAGTACTAGGATGTTGAGGCCGAGGAAGAGCCAAAGGTCTAAAATCTCATGTATCAGGTAAGCTATAGGTCTAAAGGTATGTTATTCTATGTGTTTTAAGGCTTGCATCTTGGAAGGTTAGTACATTCTTGAGGCATGTCCTTGTGAGTTTTGGTATATTCCTTGAGGCACATCTTGGATACTTGGAATATGGTTTGATGTATGGAATATTCTTGAGTAATATCATGAGTGATATGGCACATGTTTGATGATATATCTTGGTACATGTTTTATGGATGTTGGAACATGGTTTGAGGTACATCTTTGTTACATGTTGATGATGTGATGGTCATGCCTTTGGTATCTTGTTGAGGCATTGGTATATAGACACATATTTGGTGCATGGTGTGAGGCATATTCTTAGTACATGTATGAGGTGCATTTCTTGGTGATATTGATGCATGTTTGAGGAACTTCTAGATGAGATTATGGCACATGCTTGAGGTACATGCATTAGATGTTGTATGCTTGAGGCATGTCTTGGTGATGTTGGTACATGTTGATATGCACCTTAGTGATGTTATGGTACATTGATTAGAAACACATCTATATTGGTATCTTGGTATTGTGGCTATATTGGTTATGCTTAAGGCACTTCATTGATGATATCTTATGGTACATGGTGTATGTCATGATTGATACATATCTTGAGTGATATAGTATATGGTTGATGAATGGGATGGTGCAAATTTCATACATGGTAGATGTACATAATATGGTATATGGTTGATGTACTTGGTATGGTACATGGTTGATACATGATATGGTACAAGATGATGTACATGGTTGATACATGATACGGTACAAGATGATGTACATGGTATGGTACATGTTTTGGTAATTGGTTGATGTACATGGTATGATGATGGTTTTGGTATCCATGTGAGTGGATCTGGTTATATTTTGTTGATCAATGACAAAGATAGTTAAAATGACGATGACAATAATAGGTTGGATGATCGGTCGATCATCAGTGACAAGTTTATGTCATAGTGGTAGTCATAGGTTGATGTGGAAGTGACAATGAAAGGTTGGTTTATGTATCAATTCAATGGAAGTTACAGTTTGATCAGTGGTAGTGACATTTTGAGTCTACAATTATATTTCATGGAATCATGACAAGGAAAGGTAAGAGGGTTGTAGCCTCCTTCTGTTTGGTTCTAGAGAACTTAGGAAGTTGGAGCCTATAAATAAGGGGGTTGTATCATCATTTTGTTTAGTACTAGAGAACACAGGGATTTGGATCTTCCTTCAGATTGGTTCTTGTAAATTAGGGGGTTGTAACCTCCTTCTAGTTGCAGCTGGAGAATTCAGGGAGTTGTAGCTCCCTTTAGGTTGGTGCCTGCAAATCATGGGGTTAGTGCCTCCTTCCAGTTGGTGATGAAGAATTTGGAATTTGATGCTTCCTATGAATGTATTCTTGATATATATAAGAAATAATTAGGTGTTTTTCTACCATTTGGGTTTGGACCACTTAAATTTCTATGTACTATGTATCTATGGATGTTTATTATGATCTGATGAATGATATTGTTAGTCTCTAATTTTTTCTTTTGATTTTGTGAGAAACCATAATCCCAAACCCTTCCTACATGCACTTCATTATCTACTTACATTTGATTTTAATCATTGTTTTTAGCTTGTTATGGTTTGCATTTCATCTTTTTGAATAATTTATTTAAGTTTGGAGTTGTAAGACATGGTTTTAAATGATATGTCACTTTATATGCCTATTTTAACTTTACAAATTAAAATTATGCTAAGTCATTAATAGCGCTACTGGAATAGCATTATTCCCGTAGCGCAAAGATAATCATGCCTTAATATGCACCCGTCACCCAGATTTCATTATGATGACACAGATCGTGCTTTGAGAGTTTGCATGTGTCCCACAATAGCTTTGGAATCATTTTGTGATTCAAACCGTTACATGATTGGATTTCTCTGTACCCGTAAAGGACCCATTTCAAATCGTCCAATTATCAACGATCATTATATTGAACCTATCATTCTATGTTTGATTTTGCTAAATTTTAGGCGCATGTATTTGCTCAGAAGATTAGTTATATACTAACAGATTGCAGGTGGAAAATTCGGAATCCGAATCGTGCTAGTTATAGCATTGTGTTTTGATGGCACCTAAGAGGAGTAGACAGGTAGTCAGATTAGAAATCGGGGGTGTTGAACTGCTCGAAGATTATCCTCATATGGATCAAAGGTTCAGAGATGCCAGGTGGTTTGAATTCCTTACCACTTTTCAAGGTTACGACAAGAAAGTCTCCATGGATTTTTCACTGAACTTTGATGGTCACGAGGTGGAGATTGGGAAGATGTTGATGCTGGTGACAAAATAGACAATTGCTAAATCTTACAGATTGGTGGTTGGTGGAGAAATATGGTGGAAGAAAGAGCATGTGGTTACAGAGTTTGTTAATCAATTCCTACCTCCAGATAAAAAAATTTTGAATTGGAGAAGGGGAGTTCCTCGCAGCTGGATTAGACCTGAATGGCACACTGCTTTGATAATTATCCACAGGTATATCACCTGCAAAGGTAGACTTTCACTAGTCTATATCTACCACATTAGGATATTAATGCATCTAAATGGCGACTATCCCTTAAACTTGCCTTACTTTCTACTCTAAAGCTTGACAAAGATGTCAAAGAGAGTGCAGTCACTCTCCACCAATGAAAAGAGAAGCATGTTTAATCAAGTCTTAATTAAGAATTTAGTTATGTCTACTTTGATAGAATTACAGAAACATTGGAGTTGGCTCATGCAATCCTTAAATCCTAACACACAATCCAACAAATAGAAGAAAGGCAAAGGAAAAAAGAATGTTACACACAAAAAAAATATTTTAATTGATGAAACCCTTGCTAAAGAAGAAATGCTTGATATCAGGGTGACGAAGAATAGCAGAGGTAAAATACCTAAGTTGGATCCAGAAATCGAAATTTTTTCTAAGGAAGATGTTAAAGGGGACGAAGATTCAGATGAAGATTTTAATAATCAAACTACAGTCAAGCATGAATCACCATCAACCAGTAAAAGGGGCACTGCAGTCAAAAGGAAAAAGGATAAAGGTGTGTATGTGTCTCAAAAACATAGAAGGAATTCTACTAGGGTTACCAACAAGTACAGGTTGAAGACTAAAGCCATGTATAATCCATCGATCAAAGAAGAAAATGTCATAGTTATAGAAAATCACTTTGAATATGCTGAAGCATGTACCAGGAAAAAGGAAAAAGGAACTCCATTGCTGAAGAAACTAGTAAACAAAGGTAAACAATTTTTTTCATCATCTATAGGACCTGTAACGAGAGCTAAAACCAGATTGGCAAAAGCTAAAGAAATTGCTAAAGGTATCAGTGAGATTCTTGAGAATAAAAAGGATTACCTTGTAGACTCAGATCACATATCAGATGTGCCTGAAGCCATGGATTCAACAAGTTCTGATGAAGAACATAGCTCAGGATTGCTTTCTAAATACCAAGTTAAATCGAAAGAACCCAAGGTTGCCTTAAATCTGAATGAGCCTGCACCTTTTGAAGAGTTCTTAGAATTCAGGGTTAAAATCAGAACTGATAAAGAAAGGATCAAGGAATTCCAGAAAACAGTGAGATAGTTGAAGAAAGAAAAGGCGCAAATAGAACAATGGAATGCTTGTCAGCAACAAAGGATTCAAGGTTTCAAAAAGAAGAAAAAAGAGCAAAGGGCGTTGCTCAAATAACTCAGAGAAATAAACTTGAGACTCTATTGGCACAATGGGGTGCTTACCACAAATCTCAAACAAAAAACTGCTAATGCTACTGTTGTGATTATATCCTAAAGGTTTCATCAAGATTGTTACAATCATAATTTTGATGTTTTCCAAGAAATATGGCAGTGTCTACTCGTTTTTGGCTAGTGAACTACAAAGACCTCGAACTATATGACTAGATCAAACTAATCCCTATTTTGTAGAATCAAATGTTATGCTGGCAAGATCATACAATATCAAGTTGTTGAGCAATGATCTATTTTTGGATTGTAAAATCTCTTTTTGAGCTAACTTTCGTAGTAGATATATACTATTCAGATCTAGTCATTAAAAGTACACTAGATGATAGGATCTGGAGGTTTTATGGATAGTTTAAATAGGCAGAGGAAAGACTGTGTTGTGGTCGAAAAATTGGAGATCCAAAGGACTTATTCTGAAAACTCCTTGTAAGGCATTATTATTCTATTTGACAGTTAATAGCAAAGGCATATGGATGGTTAGACACTCTTTTCTACTCTATTTTCTTTCTTCATGCTTGAATTCATTATTCAGATTGCAATGCTTTTGTTTCTTGATTATTAATTAATACAGTGAAAAATTTACTGTGGAAATTATTTTCAAGTTTTGATATCAAGCTGATGGTCTTGTTTCTTTATGATATTCTAAGACAAGGATTTATGTGAAGTTGACAAATTRGAAGCTTCYTCCTCTCTTTTATTATTGGTCTAATTCATCTATGTGACTACCTTTTAACCAGTCAATGGGATATGCTATGTTCTAATTGTGATTTTCATGTTATGCTATACTCTTGAGCCAGTTTTCAACCACCTTACCCCAAAAACCAAATAATTAAAACCTTTAAAACACTTTGCAATAAATTGATGATGCCCTACCTTGCACCCTCTCATAGTCAGTGCAAATTTAGGGACTAACATTTTTGGCGCCATTTCCAGGGACGAAGAAACAAAGATATCTTTCCTGGGGAAACGACAATATTATATTCAGATATTGATGGTGAACAAGATTTTGGACATTATTTAAGACTGTGATTATTCACTTGGCAACTCCACTGTGGTAATTTTGGCTCCTAAAAGAGAAGGGAAAGGACCTAAAATTCCTCTAACTTCTTCATCATCTACTAAGAGACCAGTAACCAGGAAAAATCCAGATCTTGAGCCTGTTGCAGCAGTTCCAGATCTTGAAAAGTTACTAAGAAAACCTAAAGTTCTTTCTGGACAGTCTTCACTCTTAAAAAGAAATTTGTCTTTAGAAATTTCTCAAGGACAATCCTCTAAAATCACCAAAACCCAAGTAGATGAAGAGGTGAATGCTGAAAGTGAAATTAAACTTGTTATTGAGCCTGCTACAGTTTCATTCCCTTCAACTATCTCAGAATTAAATCTAGAACAATGGAAGCTACTTACTGAACTCATTAAACATGAATATTCAGACATCTTGCCTGTGATTGAAACTTTGAGAGGTCGCAGCACATATATTAAGAGTGAACCAGAGACACCTTCATCATCTCTTGAATCTCTCTCATCTGAGGATTTTAAATCACATTATTTTTCTTTTGAGAATCCTTTGTTTCTTAGCCCATTATCTGATCATAGTCCAGAAGAGAAATCCTTATCTACTAAAGATCAAGACTCAGTGACAATACATCTAAGTTGTAATACACAAGGGACATTTTCACCTCCAACATCACCAATCTTGCTTACTCCAAAAGCACCAAAAATAGCTAATATGGCTGCAGACAAAATGGATGAAATAGTTGCAACAAAGTATGCCCCTTTGGTTCTTCCACAAGTCATGTTTTCCTTTCCACCAAATGATTATATGAGATACTTTCCCAGATTCAATGGAGATGGAGCAGTTACTGCTGAAGAGCATTTGAGTTCATTTTATAGTTTTGCAGATAATTTCAATGTAGAGCATGTTGATGTGTGGATGAGATTATTCGTGCAGAGTCTAAATGGGGAAGAAAGAAAGTGGTTCAGGAGTTTGCCTCCTAATTCAATTGTTGATATCATAGCCTTAGATGATGCCTTTCTTAAAAACTGGATAGACAAGAAAGACTTTCTATACTACATTATTGAATTCGGTGCTTTAAGGAGGAAACAAGGTGAATCAATACCTGATTTTACCAAAAGGTTCAACCAGATGTATGGTAAAATTCCAGAGGAGATTAAACCTTCAAAGACATCAACTAAAATCACTTTTGCCAATGCATTCAATGCCGAATTTTCCTTTTTTCTTTGGGAAAGAAGAGCTACTACCCTCAGCCTAATGCAAGATAAGATGATACTATCAAGATAGAATAAAACATATTAGCAATAGACAAATTGAAGTCTAGAAGTGTTAGAGACAGGAAAAAGAAAAAGGAAGAGCTGCCTTCATCTTCTAATTCAACATCTAATTCTAAGACGGATGAAATGGCTAAGATGTTGAAAACTCTAACATCTGAAATGGAAAGGTTGAAGATGGAACAAAAACAACCCAGTAGACCTACACAAGAGAGTGGTTACAACAATCCAAATCAGTTCAGGAGGCCAAACAATGCACCTCAAACCTTACCAAGAGAAATAAAAAACCAAGATGACCAAAAGGTTTTGCCTCCTTTTTAGAATTATGCAGTAGATGAGGAGGAGGACGAAGATGATACAGAAGAAGACCTTGCAGTTCATTTGAATGATTATGAATCATCTCCTATACATGTGACACACCAATATTATGAAGATGCTTTGATTGCAAACCAGTTTGAGGAAGGGGATGAAGATGAGATCGTCCAAAAGGAACCTAAAAGGAAAAAATAGAATCTCAGATCTAGTTCGAATGCACCTAAAGTAGATACACCTATTTCCACAAAGAAGGCTAGTACTCCAGTTAAAACAGGAATTATCAAAGGAAGTCCCAAGATTCAAGATGATCAACCATTGAAACAACCTACCAAGGATAGTACTGTTGACATAAAGGAACCATACATAAACATTTCTTCTTTCAGTTTAGAACACGAAATCAACAAAATCAAGATTTCAGTGCCATTATTAGAACTCATGAAAACAAAACCCTTTAGAAAAACTATCCTCAAGGCTCTGCAGGCTCCAGCTCATGTCACCTTTTCAGATACAGTAAATCTAGAGGATGAAAACCATGTTATAACTATTGAACCTCACATTGAAGACAGAATTGATGCCTCTCCACCATTCTACATTTCATTAAATGTCCATGAAAAGATATTGCACAACTTCTTAATGGATTATGGTGCCTCGCATAATGTCATGCCTAAGGTGGTGATGGAAGAATTGGGGTTAGACATTACTAGACCATATCATGATCTATATTCTTTTGACTCCAAGAAAGTCAAATGCCTTGGAGTTATGAAAGATGTAGTTGTTACTCTTTCCCAATTACCAATGAAAAGTGTGGTATTAGATGTTATTGTGGTTGACATACCACCAAAATTTGGAATGCTTCTTTCAAGATCTTGGACCAAGAAGGTAGGTGGTACTCTACAGATGGACCTTAGCTATGCAACCATACCTGTTTTTGGTGGGGAACAACAAAGATTATACAGAGAAGTTAGATTGGCTTATTTGGTAAGTGATCACAATAATCCCACTAATCATCCTATATATGTTGTAGAAGATGAACTTGGTTCTTCTATTTTTCATATGAGTGATGAGATGGCAGAAGTATCAGTCAAAAAGACAACAACTGTAGTTGGAGACAGTAAAGACAATTTTGTTTGGAAAATGTATTTTGACGGAGCATGTTCTAAAGAAGGTTCTGGAGATGGCATTGTCTTCATTTCCCCTACCAAGGAGGTTATTCCTATGTCATATAAACTTGAATTTGACACCACTAGTAACATCAGTGAGTATGAAGCCTTGCTATTAGGTTTGAAAGCTGCTAGAGATATGGGTATAGATAAGTTGTCTGTTTTTGGAGACTCAGAACTTATTATTCACCAGATCAAGAATATATATCAAACCAAATAGCAAAGGTTAAAACAATATAGAAATGAGGTGTGGGATTACATGGATAATTTATTTTTGGCATTCAATATTACTTTTGTGCACAGAAATTTAAATCAGCAGGATAACTCTTTGGTACTTGCAGCTAGCAACTTTAAAACTCTGATGTTTCGTAATCTGAAGTTCAAATTTGAAGTCACACACATACCCTCAATACCAGATAATATAAAACATTGGCAGGTTTTTAAAGATGATGAGGAAATTCAAAGATTTTGAAAACTATTGAAGAGTTTTCTAACATTTCAATAGATCAAGATGATGAAAATGGTGAATTAGAAATACATGTTGCAGAAGTCCTTCAAGATACTATTGCTCGCCAAAAAATCATTGAACTGAAGACAAACCATTTGCCCAAAGGTTTGGTTCCACTAGAGAGGTTGTTTGATCACAATGATGTTTCCAGGAAGGTTGTTATCCAAACATAAGAAACAGATGTAGTGGACTGTGACATTAGTCTGGATGCAAACCCTAGGTTGGTCAAAATATCTAGAAAATTGTCACAAAAATAGAAAGAATCATATGTTGAATTGATGAAACAATATTCAGATATATTTTCCTGGTCTTATGAAGATTTGAAAGTGTTTGATATAGAGATTATTCAGCACAAAATTCCTCTGAAACTTGGATCAAAACCTGTTAAGAAAAAGTTCAGGCAATTTAATCCTTTACTGTTACCTATAATAGAAAAGGAGCTGAAAGGGTTGTTGGAAGCAAAAATCACAGTGCCACTGAGATACTCAAAATGGGTAGCCAACCTTGTACCTATCAGGAAGAAGGATGGAGATATAAGGCTCTGTGTGGACTTCAAGAATCTAAACAGGTGCTCTTTGAAAGACAATTATCCATTACCAAAAATGGATTATATCTTACAAAGAGTTGTCGGTGCAAAGAGGATATCTATGCTTGATGGATACTCAGGGTACAATCAAATATCAGTAATGGAAGAGGACAAAAAGAAAAAAAAAATTACCACTCCTTGGGGCAATTTTATGTATGAAAAGATGCCTTTCGGATTGATGAACGTGGGAGCCAAATTCCAAAGGGATATGTACATCGCTTTCATTGGGGAGAAAGACAGGTTTATGGTTATTTACCTTGATGACATCACTATATTTTCAGCATCCGATGAAGAAAATTTACAACACTTGAAGCAGACCTTTGAGAAGTTCAGGAGGTACGGTATATCACTTAATCCCAAAAAATTACATTTTGACATGGAGGAAGGAAATGTTTTAGGACACATCGTTTCAACTGAAGGTATTAAAATAGATCTTGAACGAGTAAAGGCTATCCAACAAATAGACATTCTGAGAAACAAAAAGTCTATTTAGTCCTTCATTGGTAAAATTAATTTTTAAGGAGGTTTATACCTAACTTTGCAGAGATTATCAAGTACATTACTGACATGTTGAAAAAGGATGCATAAATTAAGTGGATACCAGAAGAGAAAGAATCCTTTGAAAGGATCAAGCAGGCTATTGTTCAGGCACCTGTTCTAATTAGCCCAAATTACTCTAAAGAATTCATGATTTTTTCATTTGCATCATAAAATACCATAGTTGTTGTTCTTCTGTAAAGAAATGAGCAAGGATACGAGAAACTCATATCCTTCTTTAGAAAAACCCTCAGAGAATCTGAATTGAAGTATGATATAATAGAAAAATAGTCCTATGCCTTGGTAAAGGCTCTGAAATCCTTCAGAGTATATGTTCTTTAATCTAAGATTACATCTTATGTCCCAAGCAGTGTAGTCAAAGAAATATTGGTTCGGCCTGATTGTGAAGGAAAGCGAGGGAAATAGAAAACAAAAATCCTAGAGTATGATCTCACCATAAATCCTACTCAGCTGATAAAAGGACAAGGCCTTTCCAAATTAATGACATAATCTAATTGCAAAGAAATTGGGTTGTACCATCTTTCAGACAAGACACAGGATTCTTCTGTCCAGATTGAAGAAACAAATTCACAGGTAAACATCAAGTATGTTTCTTCACCATGGTACAAAGATATCGTATTTTTTTTGTTGAACTTTCAATCTCCCCCAGAGTTGGATAAATCAAAATTCAGATCATTAAAGTTAAGAGCAGTAAAGTACTGCATTGTTGATTAGACCCTATTCTGGAAATACCCTTACGGTTTTCTATTGAGGTGTGTTGATGAAAAATAAGCTAAA
The DNA here is from genome assembly GCA_000966675.3 of Picea glauca. Lineage (NCBI taxonomy): Eukaryota > Viridiplantae > Streptophyta > Pinopsida > Pinales > Pinaceae > Picea > Picea glauca. The sequence goes on from JZKD02S1554992.1 coordinate 166,234, forward strand.
AAAAATTCTCATGATCTGCATCATGGTGTCTATGGAGGCCATCATCATTGGAAGGCTACTGGCCAGTTCTATTCTCATATATTTTTGCTCAGGTTAGGGCATGCGAACCCTGTTAGAAATTTGCTAGAAAGTAGAAACTTATATCTTTTCCTCTGAAACCAATCATCACCCATGGACCATTTCAATAGTGGGGATTGGACTTCATAGGAGAGATTAATATGTCATCTTCAGGACAACATATATGGATTCTTACAACCACATATTATTTTACGAAGTGGATCGAAGCAATTCTGACTCAGAATATAACAGACAAGGTAATCATGGAATTTCTAGAAGGATATATTTTTTCCAGTTTTGGTTGTCCTAAACAACTGGTCACTAATAATGCACAGGATTTTAAATTGAATTCCATGATTGAATTATACAATAAGTATAGTATCAAATTGGTTCATTCTACTCCCTACTACCCCCAAGGGAACAGATTGGCAGAATCTTCCAATAAGACTCTGATAAGGATTATCAAAAAACTACTGACAGAAAATAAAAAAAATCATGGGATTCCAGGTTAAAGTTTTACATTTGGGCTGATCGTATCAGCAACAAGAAGTCTATTGGGACATCTCCTTTCCATATGGTATATGGGACAGAAGTTATTCTTCCAATTCAATTGGGCCTGCTAGTTTTAAAGTTTCTATAAGAAGAGTTAGAAGAACCCAATGATATCCAAAGGAGAATTTTTCAGATGATTGAAGTTCAGCAGGTCAGAGAACAGGTGAATCAGAAAGCTGTTGCTCACCAGAGAAAATTCAAGGCTACATTCGATAAGGGAACTAAGAAATATATTTTCAATGAGGGAGATTTGGTGTTAAAATGGGATGACAGGAGAGAGGATAAAGAAAAACATGGTAAGTTTGATAACCTATGGTATGGTCCTTTCAGAATAGCCAAGGTAATGAACAATAACACTTTTCTCCTGCATAATTTAGACAACACAGAAACTTTTGGGGGCCCAGTGAATGGGAGGTTCTTGAAGAACTATTTTCTCTAATGAATCATCAGGTTTTCAGTTAGTACAATAGGTTTTCTTTTCCATAAAGACTCCATATACCCAATGGACTTGTTTTTACAATTATGCTAAGAATAAAAGACTGACATATGCAAGGATATCAGTGAATATGAGATAAAGCAAAAGGCATTGGTCTATAGTTCTTGGAGTTTATTATCAAAACTCCATCCCCAGAAGGAGCCAGTGTTAGTCTCTAATTTTTGCTTTTGATTTTGTGAGAAACCCTAATCCCAAACCCTTCCTACATGCACTTTATTATCTACTTCCATTTGATTTTAATCATTGTTTTTATCTTGTTATGGTTTGCATTTCATCTTTTTGAATAATTTATTTAAGCTTGGACTTGTAACACATGGTTTTAAATGATGTGTCACTTTATATGCCTGTTTTACATTTCAAAATTCAAATTATGCTAAGTCATTAATAGCGCTAATGTAATAGCATTATTCCCATAGCGCAAATATAATAATGCCTTAATATGTGCCCATCACCCAGATTTCGTTATGATGACACAGATTGTTGTTTGAGAGTTCACATGTGTCCCACAATAGCTTTGGAATCATTTTGTGATTCAAACCATTGCATGATTGGATTTCTCTGTACCTGCAAAGGACCCATTTCAAATCGTCCAATTCTCAATGATCATTATATTGAAACTGTCATTCTATGTCTGATTTTGCTAAATTTTAGGCACATGTATTTTCTCAGAAGAACAGTTATATACTAACAGATTGCAGGTGGAAAATTAGGAATCTGAATCGTGCCAGTTATAGCATTGTGTTTTGATGGTGCCTAAGAGGAGTGGACAGGTAGTTAGATTAGAACCCGAGGGTGTTGAACTCCTCAAAGTTTATCCTCATATGGCTCAAAGGTTCAGATATGCTTGGTGGTTTGCATTCCTTACAAATTTTCAAGGTTACGACGAGAAGGTCTCCATGAAGTTTTCACTGAAATTTGATGGTCATGAGGTGGAGATCGGGAAGATGTTGATGCTATTGATAGAACAGGAAATTGCTAAATATTGCAGATTGGTGGTTAGTGGAGAAATATGGTGGAAGAAAGAGCATGAGGTTACAGAGTTTGTCAATCAATTCCTGCTTCCAGATAAGCAAAATCCGAATTGGAGAAGGGGAGTTCCTTACAGCTGGATTAGACCTAAATGGCACACTCTGATCATTATCCACAAGTATATCACCTGCGAAGGTATATTTTCACTAGTCTATATCTACCACATTAGGATATTAATGCATCTAAAGGGCGACTATCCCTTAAATCTGCCTTACTTTCTACTCAAAAGCTTGACAAAGATATCAAAGAGAGTGCAGTCACTCTCCACCAATGCAAAGAGACACTTGTTTCATCAAGTCTTAATTAAGAATTTAGTTATGTCTTCTTTGAGAAAATTACAGAAACCCTGGAGCTGGCTCATGCAATCCTTAAATCCTAACACACAGTCCAGCAAATAGAAGAAAGGCAAAGGAAAAAAGACTGTTACACAAAAACAAAATATTTCAATTGATGAAACCCCTATTAAAGAAGAAATGCATGATATCAGGGTGACGAGGAATAACAGAGGTAAAAGACCTAAGTTGGATCCAGAAATTGAAATGTTTTCTGAGGAATATGTTAAAGGGGTAGAAGATCTGGATGAAGATTTTAATACTCAAACTACAGTCAAGCATGAATCACCATCAACCAGTAAAAGGGGCGCTACAGTCAAAAGGAAAAAGGATAAAGGTGTGTTTGCGTCTCAAAAACCTAGAAGGAATTCTACTAGGGTTACCAACAAGTACAAGTTGAAGTCTAAAGCCATGTATAATCCATCGATCAAAAAAGAAAACGTCATAGTTATAGAAGATCACTTTGAAGATGTTGAAGCAGGTACCAAGAAAAAGGAAAAAGGAACTCCATTGCTGAAGAAACTAGTAAACAAAGGTAAACAATTTTTTTCATCATCTACAGGACCTGTAACCAGAGCTACAACCAGATTGGAAAAAGCTAAAGAAATTGCTAAAGGTATTAGTGATATTCCTGAGAATAAAAAGGATTACCTTGTAGAATCAGATCACATATCAGATGTGCCTGAAGCCATGGATTCAACAAGTTCTGATGAAGAACATAGATCAGGATTGGTTTCTAAATACCAAGTTAAATTGAAAGAACCCAAGGTTGCCTTAAATTTGAATGAGTTTACCTTTTGAAGAGTTCTCAGAATTCAGGGTTAAAATCAGAACTGATAAAGAAAGGATCAAGGAATTCCAGAAAACAGTGAGACAGTTGAAGAAAGAAAAGGCCCAAATAGAACAATGGAATGCTTGTCAGCAAGAAAGGATTCAAGGTTTCAAAAAGAAGAAAAAAGAGCAAAGGGCATTGCTCAAAGAACTTAGAGAAATAAAATTCAGACTCTATTGGCACAATGTCGTGCTTACCACAAAGCTCAAACAGAAAAATGCTAAAGCTACTGCTATGATTATATCCTAAAGGTTTCATGAAGATTTCTACAATCATAATTTTGATGTTTTCCAGGAAATATGGCAATCTCCACTCGTTTTTGGCCTATGAAATGCAAAGACCTCAAACTGTATGACTAGATCAAACTAATCCTTGTTTTGTAGAATCAACTGTAATGCTGGCAAGATCATACAATATCAAGCTGTTGAACAATGATCTATTTTTGGATTGTAAAATCTCTTTTTGAGCTAACTTCCCTAGTAGATAGATACTATTTAGATCTAGTCATTAAAAGTACACTAGATGATAGGATCTGGAGGTTTTATGGATAGTTTAAATAGGCAGAGGAAAGACTGTGTTGTGGTCGAAAAATTGGAGATCCAAAGGACTTATTCTGAAAACTCCTTGTAAGGCATTATTATTCTATTTGACAGTTAATAGAAAAGGCATATGGATGGTTAGAAACTCTTTTCTACTTTTTTTTCTTTCTTCATTCTTGAATTCATTATTCATATTGCAATGCTTTTGTTTCTTGATTGTTAATTAATACAGTGAAAAATTTACTGTGGAAATTATTTCCAAGTTTTGATATCAAGCTGATGGTCTTGTTTCTTTATGATATTTTGAGACAAGGATTTATGTGAAGGATTTACTGGTCTAATTCATCTATGTGACTACCTTTTAACTAGTCAATGGTATATGCTATGTTATGATTGTGATTTTCATGTTATGCTATACTCTTGAGCCATTTTTCAACCACCTTACCCCAAAAAACAAATCATTAAAACCTTTAAAACACTTTTCAATAAATTGATTATGCCCTACCTTGCACCCTCTCACAGTCAATGAAACTTTAGGGACTAATAGATACTATTTATGATGCAATGATATATTGAATGCATAAGTGATGAACTATTGAATACTATTGATAAAGTTGAATTTTTTATATATTGTGATTGAAAGTGGTAAAAAGTTCTCATACTGATTCACCCCCCCTCTTAGTATTCCAACACACCAAGGTGTAGTTGCACAATTTTTCGCACTTGAAGTTCAAACATTTGTATATTCTCCTCCATTAGGTATACAAATAGCTATAAAAAATCATTCCAAGGTATTTGGTGAAATGCCTAAGGGTATTCCACCTACCCAATATCATGACCATGCTATTCACTTACAACTGGGAAGTGTACCACCTAAAATTTGGAATTACATGTATCCGTATGCATAGAAGAGTGATATTGGTCATATGATCGAGGAAATGTTAAAGGTCAACATCATTTAACCTAGAAAAAGTTCTTTCTCTTCACCAGGGGTGACGGTTACAAAAAAGGATGGATCACGACATATATTTCTAGATTATATACAACTCAACAAAAGGACCATCAAAGATAAGTTTCCTATTCCTATCATTGATGAATTATTAGATGAGTTGCATGGAGAAAAATTATTTACTAATATGGATCTTTGTTTGAGATATCATCAAATAAGAATGAGGTAGGAAGACATCCCTAACACAATGTTTAGAACACAAGAAGTTCATTATGGGTTTTTGGTTATGCCATTTGGACTTACTAATGCACCTTAAACATTTCGAATCTTGATGAATTCTAATTTCAATCCCTTACTTAGAATTTGTTTTAGTATTTTTTGATGACATACCAATATACAACAAATATTGGTAAGAGAATATACAACATGTTGACAGAGTATTAAAACTATTGGAAGAGAAACAACTTCATTCAAAGACTTCCAAGTGTTCCTTTGGGGTTCAAGAAGTGGAATATTTGGGTCACATTGTATCTCATGAAGGTGTGAAATTGGACCCTAACAAAATTAAATATTTGAAGGAATGGATGATTCCCAAAACCTTGAAAAAAATTAGAGGATTCTTAAGGTTAGCAAGATATTATAGTAATTTTGTCAAGAATTATGGTAAAATAGAAGCACCTCTAATAGATATTAAAGAAGGAAGCATTTTCTTGGACCGAATAAGAAACCAAATATTTTGAAAAACTTAAGGAGGCTATGTGTACTACTCCCATCCTAGCCACACCAGTCTTTACAAAAATATTTATTATGGAGTGTGATTCCTCAGGCCATGGAATTCGTGCAATTTTAATTCAAGAAGGAAGGCCCCTTTCCTTTGAAAGAAACCAACTTAAAGGAAAAAATGTAGTCAAACCCATTTATGAAAAAGAAATGTTGGAAATAATACATGCAATTCAGAAATGGAGCCCTTACCTAATAGGAAGACACTTCAAGGTAAAAAAATATCATGATAGTTTGAAGTACTTCTTGGAGAAACAATTTTCTTTAGAATAGAGAAAAAAATGGGTTACAAAGATGTTGGGTTATGACTTTGAAATTATACACAAAAAATGAAAACATAATGTTGTGGCAAATGCCATTTCAAGGAAAAAAGAAGAAACATAAGGTTCATTATATGTTATTTCTATTCCACAATATGATTGGGTGGAAGAAGAAAATATAGAATGGAACTAAGATCAAGAGGTATGAAATATCATTCAACAACAACATGAGGACCCTAGTTCATTAGAAAAATTTGTATGGAAGAATGATTTTTTATGGTATAACGATCGCCTATATTTATGTAATAATTCCCAACTCAAACAAAAGGTTCTTTGGGAATTTCACACTTATCCTATAGTAGGATATTCGGGATTCTTGAAAACATACCACTGGATCAAGAAGGATTTTTTCTGGGAAGGTCTTAAAACTAGTGTTCAATTTTATTTTTTTCTGAATGTTTAGTTTTCCAATGGAATAAGGGAGAAATAATCAAGGTGCCAGATATCCTACAACCATTATCTATACCAAATCAACATTGGGAAGAAGTTTCAGTGGATTTTATTATAGGTTTACCCAAATTCGAAGGAAATATTGTCATCATGGTAACTGTAGTGGATCGACTGACAAAGTATGCCCATTTTTTCTCCCATTACCATCCTTTTAAAGAAATTATAGTATCCACATTATTCATGGAAACAATTCAAAATCTACATGGAGTCCCCAAGAGTATTGTAAGTGACAGAGATCCAATTTTCATTGGAAATTTTTGGAATGAATTGTTTTCTTGTTTGGGTACTCATTTGGCTCACAAATCATCTTACCACCCTTAGTATGATAGAAAAACTAAGATTGTGAATAATTTTCTAGAAGGATATATGTGTTGTTTTACATATGATAAACATGCATAATGGTTCAAGTGGTTTCCCTTGATGAAATGGTGGTACAACAAATCCTTCCATACTTCATCAAAAATGTCCCCATTTCTAGAACATTATGGATATCATCCTCCATCCATTAAATCACCTTTGAAAGAGAGTACAAAGGTTCAAGTAATGTAGGAACACATAGGGAATCAACAAGAGTTTCTAAAACTATTGAAGCACAAATTGGTTATGACACAAAATAAGATGAAACAAGAAGCAGATAAACATCACAGTGAAATGGAATTTGAAGTGGAGGGTTGGGTATTTTTGAGGCTACAACCATATAAACAAATTTACCTCAAGTAATAAAAGAATTACACTAAATAATCACCCAAATATTTTCCCCCCTATAAGGTTTTGCAAACTATTGGAGGTATGGATTATGAATTGAAGTTTCATCCATCTTCACATGTACATYCAWTCCTCCATGTTTCTTTCTTAAATAAGGTAATCRACAACAAGATCCSAGTCCAAACTAATTTACTAGAGATTAATGAAGAAGGGAAAATCATACTAGAATCATAAACAATCCTTGAAACAAGGATTAAGAAACTAATAAATCRAGCAATCAAAGAGTACCTCRTTGAATGGAAGAACCTACCAATAGAAGAGGYAACATGGGAAGATGAGTTCTTCATGYAGAAACACTTGTGGTTAGTCAAGTGCTGAGGACAACACTTGTTTGAAGGGGAGGGGMAYGTTAATACCTATACAAAGCCCTATTTTATGTGTAAAACCCCTTATTAATCCCTATATATTGAATTATTACATTTATAGTATTATAATTGTATGTTGGCTAGAACCCTTCATGGTACCCTTGCATTATAATTGTACCCTTTGTCTCATATATATATATATATATATATATATATATATAGGAGACCTAGTCTTAGGAGAATCTTCTCTCATCTCATATTGTATTCTGAATTAGATATATTGTAAAAGGAGGTTTCCCCCTCGAATTGGACTATAATCTTTGAATTTTTAGCATCTTTAAGGAATTGGATCCTAATAGAACATGCTCACTACCAATGATCATTTTAGAGAGAAATGGGGAAAATGAAACTAGAAAACCATGCAATTTCATCTACTTAAAAAAGACACAACATTGTTTTCAGACAAGCATAGTCCCACTACAAGAAACCAAGATCACATGAAAACATCAAGTAGAGGGGAAACATTGATGGAAAAAGTCATATTAAATGAAATAAATCACAAGAATAAATGCAAGTAAGAGGGCCACGATAACAAGAAAAAACAATACACAAAGGAATATGTGAACCATTCTAGAGAGCCTAAGGGACAATATCAACAAAGGGTGATGCTAAAAGAAACTCCATTAACAACTCACTAGTTGAAATGATGAAGTTTTAGAGGATTGAGAAAAATAGAAAATTGTATTCACGCCTATTTTCTCTTGGAATGATTTTAACATGAGAAAACTCTACTTCTCTACATTGTATGAATTAAATATGAAAACCCCACTCATCTCGAATGCATGTGCCTCAATCATAAGTGAAATCAATACCAATTGTTCTAACCTTACATTTTTTCTACCCAAAAGAACTAGCTAAGCCTATCACCTAAGAGTTTCATCCACCTTGAGAAGAGAAAATATGTTTATAAACGAAACTAATAGAGGAACAACACTAACAAGTGTGGTGATAGTAAAAACACAATATTAACCACCAAATTGTTGTTGGGACCAGCTTTAATATCCCCTAATACAATAGGATTAACCACATAGCTATCATATTTGGGAGAGAATTCACCACCAACTATTAGAAATCATTCCAAAGAAGAAAAGACTAAACACAATTAAGAGGATAAACAACACAACATATAGAGACAACATCAATCTCTAGAGTGACAATCACCATGTTACAAAGCCTAACTGCAAACCTATTGTCATTGGGAGTATTTAGACCATTACCAAAACATCTATTTTTCTAAATTCAATGAATTGAAACAACAAACACCCAAATAATCACATGTCTCGTTGAATTCATGCACCTTAGGTAGAGGTGAATTGAACAGCCAATACTACCACCATCCAACCTTGTTTTTTTTTTTTCAACCTTTTTTAAGGATAGAAAAATAAGTGGGTTTGATATGTCCCATGAAACCCAATAACCAATGACAACCACCAAAAAATCAATTTTCCCCATTTATTTTTTTTATATTATTTCTTCATAAGACTATAAGTTAAAAGACAAAATGGGAACATTAAGAAACATTTAGAAAGTTTTAAAGAACTAATCTAAATCATTGAAAATCAAGTCATGGTAACATTCAAAGCCTTATTACAACTAAATTTAAAGAGAAATTGTGGTGCAACAAAGAAATAAAGAATAACAAAAAGTTAAAGTACTATTGACATTGAATTGGACAACTTTGGAGGTTGAAAAGTAGGAGAGTTATTATTCCATTTTTAATAATTCATTCTTCCACATAGAACCACATTTTTATTATAGACATATAGAATAGGTACATTGTGTTTTCCTTGTCTCTCCTTTTATTTTAATATATATTATACCTAACTAATTAATCAATAAATAAGTTATACTATTTATTATCGTTCGGTTCATGTACCATTTCCTCCTTGTTTAGATGGAAATCATCCCCTCTTTCCTCTTGGTTTAGGAGGAATGCTAGGTAATGTAAAATTCATATATACAATATCATTGCCATAGTTATATTATTTACATAATAATGAATTTCACACAAATGCTAAGCTAGTGTACAATGTTGAAAATGACCTCACTATCAAAAGGAGGAATGTTGTGGGTCCTTGAAATAATGATTTTTCTAGGTGCTAAACACAATAACTAGTTCTAAGAGCATATTTTTGCATGGAGCAAGGTGTAAAATTTCTAAGGACTATTGTTATGAATTTTCTCATTGCTGTAGAAAATTTTATATGATTTCCTGAGTGTTGATTTTGTCAAACACTTAGGTTGTAGACTACTTCTCACCGTTTGACTTCCCAATATGTTGTTATGGTATTTTAGATGGATTCTTGAAGTGTTTTAGATGGTTGGCATAGATTTAATGTGCCCTCATTTCTATTTCACCACAGTAAATATAAATGACAACAAACATAGCTCAAACCAAACTCATAATCATTGTAATAAGGGAAACATAAAAAAAAAAATGCACTTGTTTATTAGCAACAATACTCACAGATTTGGGGCTTGTTATACAATGACGATGGAGTTTATAGATGCCACGAGAAGTGGACTATGTTGTTTTTGTAATAACTATTGGAATCATCTATTAGTTTCTTGGTATAGCCTTCCAATCCATGATTTGAGATGTCAAGTGAGTTATGTGCCTTTCTTAATATATAAGATGCACCCATCAAGGCTCACAACCTCTTCCTTCCTTAGAAATTGACCCAACAATGAAAACTCATCCCACAACAAGTAAAATTGAACAACCAATGAATGTGTTGCTACCCAAAAAGGGGGAACTCAACATATGAACCCAAAATTGACCTTCTATGAACAAGAACTCGAACCATATAAATTGGAATACGTCCAATAATGGTGTTTTTTCATTCCCACAAAGAATTCACCCTTCTATCTTCAGGAAATGCGCCCCCAAACTCATAACAAATGGGTTGGAATAAGGACCCATGATTTTCTTAAGGAAACTTGGCCTCCTTTAGACAACTCAACCTCCTTATAAATTATTCAATGTTGCCTCTGAAGTTCAATCCCCAAACTCATGAAATCACAGCAAATGAAGGTAACTCAACTTGACAATGAAAGCAAGGAAGAAATATGAAGTGATCTCTTCATAGACCAGCTAGGGTGTATCGTTGCAACACCGAAACCAATAGATGAACAAGGTTTTCCAAAACCCTAGAGTATTTCCTCAAGAGCTCTCCAATATCTATTTTCCAAATGTCTGAATGCAAGAATTGATGATAGACTCCTCCTATCCCCATTTTTTTTTATAGTTCTAACTTGAGATTTTATTTCCTTCTCTTACGAATGTGGGATAATAACCCCACTTTCCTTTTTTTTAGTTCTTCATGTTCCCTTGATTATTTTCCTCCCTAGCCCATGAGAACTCAATTTGGCTAGTAGAATTCTCTCTTCGAGAGATTAGGCAGATGGGGACATTACATTCCTCCTCGCCCAAGATTGCTTGTCCTCAAGAAATTTTAATCCTGGATGTTGGAGTACCTTCTCTCCTTCCCATGTAGCATCCTCCATAGGAAAATCCTTCCATTTGACAAGGTACTCCATGACAATTCGGTTCCTTAAATTCCACTCCTTGATCTCCAAAATATCCTCAAGAACCAAAATCAATTGTCCCTCTTCATCTAGTGGTGGTAACTTAGTAGAGGTAGTGATATGTTGTCCCAATGCCTTCTTGAGACATGAAACATGGAATACATTATGTATTTTGAAACCCTCTGGAAGCTCTAGCTCGTATTCCACCTCTCCTATGCGCCTCAAAACCCTATAGGGTTCATAGAATATGGGTTTCAATTTTTCTGCCCTGTTCATATTAAGTGACGACTACCTATAGGGATGAAAATGTAGGTACACCAAGTCCTCAACCTCAAAGATACGTTCCACACGATGCCTGTCTGCATAAAACTTCTGTTGATTTTGAGCCATCTGCAAATTTTTCTTAAGGTTCCGTAGAATATGTTGACTCTCATGAACCCAATATTTATCTTTAAGTGCTCTGCTATATCCAAACACCCAATCCACAAATGTAGGCCGATGCAGGAGCATCTCTCCACATCAGCCAGCCAGCCACATCAACGAATTCAAATTGCATTCTGAAGAGAGGTGCAGTCCTCATTTAAAATTTAAATGAATGTAATTAATTGTTTTAGGCTGTTGAGTCGTGAAGCCATGCCTTTGAGCATGTTGTAGGTAGATAGGCCTTTAATGTTTTGTAAGGCCGAGATCTAGATCCAATTCTGGACTAGAAATCCCTTTCAATGCCATTGAATAGGGTAGGTAGATTGGAGGGAAGAGCTCGAAGAGCCCCCTCAAGTAAAAGATCTTTTGGGCTCTCATTTTGTAGAAGTTGGCATAGAAAAGAGAAGAGAAGAGCCGAGACCTTATTATAGTTCATGCTTAGGAACACCTTGTAAAAATAGGCATTTGCCATTTAATACAAACAATAGTTTTTTCTGCATATTTCCTGTGTTGAATGAATGTCTATGTGTGTTCAAATTATGTTGTGAATGTATGTTGTATTTTTTCATTTGCAGGAGTGTGTTTGGTTTCAGGCTTGAGAGGTCTTTGAGGCTTCATGCCATGAGGGTGTGACATAACGCTGCGGGTTTTAATAGCCGTGCACAGAGGGTACATTTCTGAATTCTGTGGGTTCAGACAGAGGCATGCCAGGTGGGCACAGAAGTTGAAATCAACAAATCGGGAGGAAGACCTCAAGGTTGTTGAATACCTTGGAGGCAAGGCTGTGCATGAGAAAACACAGTTGCAGACAGAATATTTGAGGAGTTATGTGAAGCTCTGTCAGGAGGGCATCGAGCCAGTGCAAGGAGTGCATAGGAGAAGAACTCTGCTGTGAGTTCAGATTGAAGTCAGAATCACTAAGGATTATGAGAACTCTACCAAGTGGGCATTGAGCATATGCATAATGATGCATTGAGAAGAACTCTTCTATGAGTTCAAACAAGAGAACAAGGATCATTAAGGATTATGAGAGCTATGCCAGGAGGGCATTAAGCAAGTGCATAGGGAGCACATAAGGGGACAAAACTGTTGGATGTTCTGTAAGAAGATACTCTGCCAGGTGGGCATTGAGTAGGTGTGCAGACAAGCACCAGAGGAGAAAAGAACTCCTTGAATTATTGAATTGGTAGAAGAGTCCAAGAAGAAGGATCTTCGTAGGGTTGTTGAACACCCTGAAACTTTCAGCAAAAGGTTGCTTGAGCAGAGGGATAGCCAGGAGGGAATATGAGGGAGAAAGGAAAAAAGGGACTTAGTTCCTTGGAGATCTGAGTTCATGAGTAAGCTCAGAAGGGATAGCACCTTGTGCGTGCAGAGACTCTGCAAGTAGTGCAGGATACATTGAAACCTCTTACGGTTCCAAAGAAGGTCAAGCTCAAGAGGGCAATTTCTTTTATGCACAAAGTCGTAGCTGCAAGGAGTGCAGAGGCTACAGAACTCCTTGAAGAGTTCATAGGTTTTTTTAAAGCTCAGGAGGAGTGGTGTTTTTGTACACACAAGTGAGACTCAAGGCGAAGAGATTACAGGGAAAAGAATTCAAGGTGAATGCCTTAGACATTTGGAATTCTTCCAAGTGTTAGAAGAAAGAGCAGAAGCTCAGGAGGGCGCATAGCAGCCATCAGATCAGGCTGAGGAGAAAGGATCTGGACCGTTGGTTTTCCACGTCCAGGAATTAGCAGAGAAGTTCACAGGCGAGAGGATCTGAACCGTCAGATCTTGAGCGAAGAACTCGACAGTCGTTGTATCTGTTGAGAGTTTCCCAAGGTTTAAACCCTCACAGGTAGAAAATAAAGTCTCGAAAGGGCGAAAGAATTTGAGTCGTCCGTCGGAGGAGGACAGGTGGCAGAGATCAAGGGATCTCACGAACTCAGAGGTTCGCAAGGTGATATCCCAAAGGTTGGGCGCTCCAAGTCGTGAGTGGCGAAGTGGCGAGAAGATCGAGACCTCTGAGGAGGATAGGTGGTAGAGATCTAAAGATCTCACGAACTCGGAGGTTTGCGAGGTGAGAGCCCAAAGGTTGGGTACTCTAGGTTGCAAAAGGCAAAGTCACGAAAGGGTGAGAAGTTCCGTTGTGGGACCGCGTGGAGCATAAGGAACACGTGGCAGAATCGCAAGGTGCGCCCGTGGAATAGACAGGCAGACACACATTGTTCATTGAAGAGAGTCAACACCCCGTTAACTTTTCGTGTCTCGAGGGTTCGTAAGATAAGGGGACGGAAGTCCAACCTTTCGACTTGCGAAGTGGTGAAAGGAAAGAAGCACTAGTGGGAAGCCTACCAAGTGGTCACGCGCGGAGGGCTCTAACAAGGGAAGGAGTTATACTCATCTCACAATCTCATATATTGCGGGATTGGACAGGAGTCGAGAGCTTCGACTCACAAACTCGCGAGAGGCGAGTTGTGACAAGCGCCTTTCGAGGTAGGCCTTGGTCATAGCGCTATGGTCGTACGAAGAGGGTGGATCTCACACCTAGTGTTGTTCGCACAGGGGAGCTTCTCAAAGGACCTGTGGATTGATTTAGAAGAGATTCCAGCAGGGAATCGAAGGAGCCACTTCGACTCATGAAATAGAGCGAACGATCCTTAAGACCGGGAGGTCGTGCAGAGACTCTGCTGAGGAAAAGGTGGCATTTGTATCATAGGCTCATCATATGCATACAAATATCAGAAGGGTGTCATCCTAATCGACAAGTGATAGGTTTTATTGTAGCAGTGATCTCCTAAGTGTAGCCACTTTATCCAGGTTTTTTGTTGTCCTGACACATAATTCCTCAGATAGCCTTCAAGCGATTTATTCAAAATCTCAGTCTTCCCGTCTGTATGAGGGTGGTATCTCATGCTAGGTGTTAGTTTTGTCCCAACTAACCTAAAAATCTCTTGCCAAAATCTTCCCATGAACCTACTATCCATGTCGCTGACAATAGTTTTTGGAAGCTCATGCAATCCGAATACCTCTATGAAGAAAAAATCTGCTACCTATGTTGTTGAATATTTGGAGGTTATGGAAAAAAAATGTGCAAACTTTTTGAGCCTATCGACCACCACATAAATACAATATTTTCCCTGCACCTGGGGCAACCCTGTGATGAATTCCATAGAGATGCTTCCCCATTTTTTTTATGGGATGGAAAGTGATTGAAGTAATCCGGTCGGTTGAGTATGATCCACTTTGTTTTATTGGGAGACTTTGCATTACCTCATGAATCTCAACACATTTTTCTTGAGGCCTTTCCATGTAAATATTTCCCTGATCTGCCTGTAGGCTTTCAAGTACCCAGGTTGTCCTGGCAAAGGTGAAATGTGTGCTACCTGCATGATTTTTTCCTTCAACTGAAATTCTGGTACTAAATAGATCTTGTCTTTGTAATAAATGATGTCATCCATAAATTGGTATAGATCATCCTAGATCCGACCATCTAGGATATCACAATAAAATATATCCTTGGAGTATTCTACCAAAAGGAGATCTTTCCAATCAACTAAGATATCCATGAGGGAGAGAGTGGATGGTACTATGGAAAGGGAATCAACCACCACATTTTTTTTTACCTTCACGTATTCAATCTTCAAATCATATTCTTGAATTTTACTAATCCACTTATGTTGCCTCCCACTCAATTCTTTCTGCTCCATGAGGAACCTCAGGCTGTTATGATCTATCTTCACTTTAAACTTGTTCCCCACCAAGTACTATCTAAATTTGGCCAATGCATGCATAATGACCAACATCTCCTTGTCATATATTGAATAATTTCACTCATACTCCCTAAGTTTGTGGCTCCCAAAGAAATGGGATGATTATTTTTCATCAACACGGCTCCTATCCCTATCCCTAAAGCATCACACTTAAGCACAAATGGTTGAGGGAAGTCTAGTAAGGCTAGCACAAGGCATGAACTCATTACCTGTTTCATTTTCTCAAATTTCATATGCACCTCATCTATCCAATTGAAAGCTCCTTTTTTAGTGACATCTGTAAGAGGTGTCGTCAACTATGAGAACCCCTTAAAAAATTTCCTGTAATAAGTGCAGAGCCCTCAGAATATTTTCACTTCTGTCAAATTTATAGGGGTAGGCCACTCTATAATTGCCCTGATTTTGTCCTGGTGGACCTGGAAACCGTTTTTCCCAATCACATGCCCCAAGTAAAGCATCTAAGTCATGCCAAA
Source organism: Picea glauca (assembly GCA_000966675.3). Lineage (NCBI taxonomy): Eukaryota > Viridiplantae > Streptophyta > Pinopsida > Pinales > Pinaceae > Picea > Picea glauca. The sequence goes on from JZKD02S1554992.1 coordinate 181,876, forward strand.
CTCACATTTGGACTCTTTTGAGTAGAGTTATTGCTCATCCAAAATACCCAATACCTTATCCAAATGTCTGAGATGATCCTCCCAAGTCTTGTTATAAATGAGAATATCATCAAAGAAGACCAAAAGAAAATTCCTCAACTACTTATTGAACACATGGTTCATGCAGGACTAGAATGTAGCAGGGGCATTGGTTATCCCAAATGGCATAACGAAGAACTCATAATGACCATAATGGAATTAGAAGGAAGTCTTCTGAATGTCATGCTCTCGAACTCAAATTTGGTGGTACCATGAATGAAGATTAATCTTTGTGAAATATTTTTGTCCCCTCAACTCATCCATCATTTCATCGATCCTCATAATTGGGTACCTATTCTTTATGGTTTTCTTTTTAAGTGTTATGTAGTCAATTCACATCCTCATGGAGCCATCCTTTTTCTTAACCAATACCACCGAAGAGGAAGAAGGGATAGAACTAGGTCGAATGTGACCCATCTTTAACAAATCCTTGATGGTTTTTTCTATCTCGTCTTTGTACATATTGGGGTGGTGGTAAGGATTGGTTATATCAACTTGAACCCCTTATTCTAATTCTATAATATGTTCAAATCCTCTATCTGGGGGTACTCATGGAGGAATGTCATCAAACACCTTCTGATGATTGCGAAGCAATACCTGAATATCGTCTAGATACTATTGAGGATGATCTAGTGGCTCCATGTCATAAATCTAGCACTCAACTTCCCACTCTATGTCTCCATGCTACATCACTGCCTTCATACTGTGATATGACACGATCTTGGGCGGATACTGGTGCATATCCCATAAAACCACCTTTTTTCCATCTATTCCCATGAACTCCATCTCCATAGTCCTCTGATCAATAGTGTATTTCCCAATGGAGTATAACCAATGAACTCCAACCACCACATTAGTGTCTGGCACATCCACCACAAAGAAATCATCTATCAATGTATAATTCCCCATGGTTATTTTCAACTTGGGGATCCATCTAGTGCACTCCATATTATAGCCTCCAGGTATGATCACAATGAATCTATCAAACTCCTCCATCAGAATCTCTCACCTGTCCACCAAAGTTGCATTTATAAATTTGTGGGATACCCCACTATCAATCAACATTGTAACCTTTTTCCCCTGTAGGAATCCTCAGACTTTGAAAGTACGGTACCTGGGAAGTCCTGACATGGATTCCATAACAAGGCCCTTAGCCCCAGCCTGTGATGTCTCCTCACTCAATGTCTGGTGTCCCCATTCTTATTCCTGCTTCTCTTCCTCATCATCACTATCACTGTCCGAATAGACCTCAATATAATGAGCCTTGTCGATCTTGTCTTTCCCGTCACACTTGTGCCCTGGTACCCATGAATCCTGACAACTAAAGCACAATTTCTTCCTCCTTAGATCCTTTATTTTTTCTTCATCCAACTTGGGCTTCCTAGAACAATCCCTCTGAAATAGTTTGGTTTCCTTGCTCATTTGTGGGAAGGTGGGTTTCAGAGGAAACATTCTCTTAGGAACAACATCCTGCATGTCCCTAGTACAACTGACTGCATCCTGCAAAGTGGTGGGTTTGTAAGCCTTCACCCATCCATGTAATGGCTCTATTATCCCCTCAATGAACAACATCACCAAGCGTGCCTCAGATATGTCTGTCACCATCACTGCTAATATCTGGAACTAAGATATAAATGCCTCTAGGCTACATGTCTTCTTGAGCTGAGCCAACTCTCGAAAATGTATCTGTGGCTCTTTCCTGTCAAACCTCTCAATTATCCTCTATGTGAAATCGAGGTATGAAGTTATTCCTGAATGACCCAGTGTCACTAACCCATGGTACCACCACTCATGGGATTCTCCATCCAAATGCATGGTGGAAATCTTAATATCATCAAATTCAACCATTTTGTTGAGATGGAAATAAGTGTCCAACTTCTGTACCCATGCTCTAGTAGTGCATTTTGATGAACCATCAAAGTTTGGAATGGTCACTTTTCCCAATGTGCATTGTAACTCTGTGTTTTGGGACATCNCTTCACTTTAAACTTGTTCCCCACCAAGTACTATCTAAATTTGGCCAATGCATGCATAATGACCAACATCTCCTTGTCATATATTGAATAATTTCACTCATACTCCCTAAGTTTGCAGCTCCCAAAGCAATGGGATGATTATTTTTCATCAACACGGCTCCTATCCCTATCCCTAAAGCATCACACTTAAGCACAAATGGTCGAGGGAAGTATAGTAAGGCTAGCACAGGGCATGAACTCATTGCCTGTTTCATTTTCTCAAATTTCATATGCACCTCATCTATCCAAATGAAAGCTCATTTTTTAGTGACATCTGTAAGCAGTGTCGTCAACTCTGAAAGTACGGTACCTGGGAAGTCCTGACATGGATTCCATAACAAGGCCCTTAGCCCCAGCCTGTGATGTCTCCTCACTCAATGTCTGGTGTCACCGTTCTTGTTCCTGCTTCTCTTCCTCATCATCACTATCACTGTCCGAATAGACCTCAATATAATGAGCCTTGTCGATCTTGTCTTTCCCGTCACACTTGTGCCCTGGTACCCATGAATCCTGACAACTAAAGCACAATTTCTTCCTCCTTAGATCCTTTATTTTTTCTTCATCCAACTTGGGCTTCCTAGAACAATCCCTCTGAAATAGTTTGGTTTCCTTGCTCATTTGTGGGAAGGTGGGTTTCAGAGGAAACATTCTCTTAGGAACAACATCCTGCATGTCCCTAGTACAACTGACTGCATCCTGCAAAGTGGTGGGTTTGTAAGCCTTCACCCATCCATGTAATGGCTCTATTATCCCCTCAATGAACAACATCACCAAGCGTGCCTCAGATATGTCTGTCACCATCACTGCTAATATCTGGAACTAAGATATAAATGCCTCTAGGCTACATGTCTTCTTGAGCTGAGCCAACTCTCGAAAATGTATCTGTGGCTCTTTCCTGTCAAACCTCTCAATTATCCTCTATGTGAAATCGAGGTATGAAGTTATTCCTGAATGACCCAGTGTCACTAACCCATGGTACCACCACTCATGGGATTCTCCATCCAAATGCATGGTGGAAATCTTAATATCATCAAATTCAACCATTTTGTTGAGATGGAAATAAGTGTCCAACTTCTGTACCCATGCTCTAGTAGTGCATTTTGATGAACCATCAAAGTTTGGAATGGTCACTTTTCCCAATGTGCATTGTAACTCTGTGTTTTGGGACATCGTCCCTTTGGCCCCCTTAGGACTGTTCTTTCTTTTTAAGTGGAAAAAATCATGAAAGGACATGGAAGCATGAAAATCATATCCCAATCTCTAGTACTCCAAATAAGCTCCAAAGGGTATATCGTGATTAGTCTGCTCCATTCGCCCTGATGCATCATTATCAAGGAATTGAGGCATGGTAGGTCTGGGTATCCTAGTGTACAAATGGGGGTGGCTCTGCATGGCAGTGCAAGAATGGCTTCCTTCCCCATTATTAGAATCCATTTCACCGTTATGATTTTTCTTTTCTTGAATCCCCATGGTGTTAACTGCCATCTACCCCATCAAATCCATCATTGATTTTTGGCCCCTGGCCAAATCATTCAATGCACTAAGAAGACTGTTGAAATCATGTTCATCTTTGTCACTCATGATGTCTTCACCCTTTTCTACCCTATTTACCTCAGGCTGAGCTTCTAATTCGTGAACTAGTTCTTCTGTCTCCAATGGAGATTCTCAACTCTGGTATCTCTTCCTTCTATGGGTGATGTTCTGCCTAGCCTCCCTATTCATTTACTTCCCAATTCTTTTAACTTTCATATCCCCACGGTTGTGCGAGGAAAATGCTCTGATACCACTATAAAATTCCTAAGTATTGTTGTTATGAATTTACTCACTACTATAGCAATTTTATATGATTTCTTGTGTTGATTTTTGTCAAACACTTAGGCTGCAATTTTATATGATTTCTTGAGAGTTGATTTTTGTCAAACACTTAGGCTGTAGACTACTTCTCACTATTTGAATTCCCAATTTGTTGTTATGGTATTTTAGATGGATTCTTGAAGTGTTTTAGATGGTTGGCATAGATTTAATGTGCCCTCACTTATCTTTCACCACAGTAAATCTAAATGACAACAGACTTAACTGGAACCAAACTCACAATCATTGTAATAAGGGAAACATAACAGAAAAATTGCACTTGTTTATTAGAAACAATACTCACATATTTGGGGCTTGTTATACAATGATAATGGAGTATATAGCTTCCAGGAGAAGTGGACTACATTGCTACTATAATAACTATTAGAATCATCTATTAGCTACCTAATATAGCCTTCCAATCCACGATTTGAGCTGTCAAGTGAGTTATGTGGCTTCCTCATATAAGATGCACCCTGCAAGGCTCACGACCTCTTCCTTCCTTAGAAATCGACCCATCAATGACAATTCATCCCACAACAAGTTAAATCGAACCCCCAATGAATGTGTTGTTGCCCAACAAGGGGAAACTCAACTTATGAACCCAAAATCAACCTTCTATGAATAAGAACTTGGCCCACGTAACTTGGAATACGTCCAACAATGGTGTTTTTTCATTCCCACAAATAATTCACCCTTCTATATTCAGGAAATGCACCCCCAAATGAATAATGACCTGCGATTTTCTTAAGGAAACTTGGCCTCTAGAAAACTCAACCTCCTTATAAATTATTCAATGGTTACTCTGAAGATCAGTCACTCAAGAGATCTCCAAAATCTATTTTCCTAATGAGTGAATGCAAGAATTGATGATAGACTCCTCCTATCCCCCTTTTTTATATACTTCTAACTTGAGATTTTCTTTCCTTCTATTACGAATGTGGGATAATAACCTCACTTGACTTTTTTTCCCTTTCTTCATGTTCCCTTGATTATTTTCCGCCCTAGCCCACATGAACTCAATTAGGCTAGCAAAATTCTCTCTTAGAGAGATTAGGCAGATGGAGACATTACACAAGGCTTCCATTTTGGGTAATTCATATTGTTTTACTTTTCCAAACATGGCACTTAGTGGGAGAATCTTTTTCTACAAATTTTGAGTATTCACTTTGATATCACTTCATTAGATGAGGTTGGTAAGCTTAAATATGTATTCTTACTCTCTAAACTTCGTATTGTCATTTTGGGGGCCATCTGTTGTTTTCTCATATTTTCAATATCCACCTAGATACACTTGCACACCCTTATGTGTTTACCCTTGTCTTCTACAATTGTTGTCCCATACATGAACTTCATAATGCCCCATCCACCTATGCCTGGTTACTCCATGATATATTGAAGTCCACTTTCCAAAAGTGTTGATGAATTTTCTTATAGTTGGTTCTGAAGTAGTTGCCCTCACTCGGATAAGATTCTTTTGGCTATCTAACAAAGAGGCATTGAGGGTACCATTATGAGTTTTGGTTAGAACAACATCCAACAAGGTGGGGGATTGAGAAGTTGGTTTCATAGAGAGCTTCAAAGATTGAATATTTGTAAGCACATCCATACCCTCTTTCAACTACTGAGGATTTGTAGTGGTGGTAGTCATTGTGATTATTAAATATGGATTAGTGTTACCATAATTGGTATTTCTTGTATTAATCATCTTACTATCTATACAATAGGAAGTGGGTTGAATCCTTAACCATGTCTTAGTAATAGAAATCCAATTTATATTATTATTATTGACATCGAATATTTGTGGGAGTTGGAGGGTGCATTCACAGAATATGTATTGTTGGAGCTATGGTCATATGAGTTATGGAGATTCAAGTTGCAAATGGTGCTAATGCCAAACAAGGATTCAACCTTGATGGTGTGTTGACCCTCAAAATGTTTCGAAGAATAAGTGGCCAACGAAGATGGGATTGTTATTTTGGAACTTCTAATTTGTAAGTTGAACAAAGTTGAACCTATGCTAAAAATAAAATGTTGTTGGTGATGGACAAAATTAAATCTACATATATGTGAGAGAGATTTTCACATTGCTATTTTTTTTTATGAAGTATGGCACTTAGCAAAAAAAATATGATTGTATATAAACTAGCACAGTCGCAAAGTGGCTGGTGTTGCGGCTAGTGAACGCCGAAAATTATCTGGAGGGACAACACTCTGGTGAATTGAAACGCACGGACAACTAAAACGCACATAGAGCTGAGGAAATCCAAAAGTTCATCTTAAATGTGGTAATTCCAAAGGTTAATCAGTTAAACATGGAAATCATATGGTGGTACAGTCATTTCTTAATATGATTAGGTAAATGTTAAAAAGTAAACAGGTTAACTATGCATTCAAAAATACAAGGAAGTTATGAAGAGTAAATCACATTCATTGATTTGGGAGGACAACTAAGAATATTCCAACATTTTCAATTGTTAGCCATCGGATTAGAATTTTAGATTAAAAGGGTGCCCATCTCCAATAGGTATACTCCTTTAGGCGTAAAGAAACAAATCTTTACAATAACTATGAAAGACTAAATGAAAAAGGAGAACAAATCCTTGTAATGGCTACTAAAAACTTAAAAAAGAAGGAAACAAAATCCTACAATGACTAAAAACCCTATAGAAAAAAGAAATAAGTACTTGTGGCTGCTGCAAAAAGTGACTCTAAGACTCTAACAATTGATGCATGATTAAATAAATTAGAAACTATTATAGTGTTCTACATGTTTTCAAGGTGAAAATTTGTTATTTAATTGTGAATAATTTAGTGTTCTACATGTTTCCAAGGTGTAGGACAGTCAAGTGATGTTAAAATCAACCATTTAAAATCAATAACAAAAAATCCAACCATATTAAAGATTGATGTGGGTAAATTTTTTTTAGTATTTTACATAAAATCACATTTTTTTTTATACAACCACCATCATCAAAATTCACTACCTAACCATCATTCTCAATCCACCTAACAATCATCATCAGCATTCCCTACCTAACGGTTCCATGTGTGAATAATCGAATTGGTTAATGTTACAATTTCTTATATCAAAATATTTTTAAATATTATTTACAGAACAGAAACCCTAAACAACGACGCACCAGACAGGTCTATCCGTGGATCAAGTTTAGCCCACCGCTGGTCACCTTGATGAAGCCAGCACGTAGCCTTGGCCGGCCCGCATTCTCTGCACTACTATTCTTTATAACAGTACGATGCGATTTTCCATTAAATATTGCAGATCAAGCCCTGCCCAGCCTGCCGTTATCCTTCATTTTCAAACCATAGAGCCGTGCTTGAATTTGTTTCTCCAAGACGACGTCGAAAAAATTAGATCATTGGGGTCCATTATTTCAAAAAAATTTAAATCCTCTGTAAGGTGTAACAGAATTTAGATCCCTTTTAGTTTTCGCACGACTACGTGCATACATTGTTTTATCTGCAAGTATCATGCTCGGACATTAAGCTTAGACAAGAACTCGATCCAGCCCGTGTGCACACAATCTTCACTGTGCATTTATCGTGCTCAGTCCTTCCGTTACCGGATTTGCACGCTTCGTGTTACAGTAAAATACGCTGTGAATTTTGGACTATGATCGTCCAGTCATTGGTTCAACTGATTTCTCTATTTTTTTCCTGTGCCGACAATTTTTTTTTTAAACAAGTAATTCATGGAGTGCCGCATTGGTTCAACTGATTTCTCTATTTTTTTCCTGTGCCGACATTTGTTTTTTAAACAAGTAATCCATGGAGTGCCGCACATCTAATTTTTGTCTGTTCATATTTACAAGGAAACAAAAAACACATATCCGTTTAATGGCTTCCAACCTGCTAAAACTCAATTATTTTTGCTGCTGCAAAATTGTGGCAATTTT
>JZKD02S1554992.1:196865-208717 GCA_000966675.3 Picea glauca
TTTATGGACATGATTAAATATGGTTGGAATATTCTTAGTAGTCACACAAAATAAATGGCTGTGATTTCAATCGTTAACTTCCTAGCTATTATAAAGACATCCATTTATGTGTTTACTTTTTTACATTTACCTAATCATATTTAAAACACATCCATTTATGTGTTTACTTTTTTACATTTACCTAATCATATTTAAAAATTACTTTGATAGCTAACTGATTGCCAGGTAAATAATTAACATAAATTAAAATATTAACACCAGATAAATGAAGCGCAACCGTTTATTTGTTAATCAACAATAAAATTTAATATATCCTTTTAAGGATTCGTTTAATCTTATTAGCCTTTCGGCATTAACCAACAACTATTTAACTATTGTACTAGTCTACTCCATATTGTCGAATATGAAGCTAAGACTAATATGGAGGCCAAGGCAACGTTTGTTCATGTTGTTTGTTATCATTGGGTACTCTTTCAAGACCCTTATCCTCTTGAACATCGTTAATATTAGATTTTTTCTTAAAGTTAATCACTCAAAGGGAGGTATAGTTTCTGTTCTTCTTCTTGTTTATGGTAGTTAAATATCCACATAATTTTTATAGTAAATATTGATGAATTAGCAAGATTTAGTAGCATGAAGAAAGTGGAAGAAGGATGGTTTTCACAATAGGAGTTATCTTATTACACTTAATACAAAATGAAAGATTAGACACAAAAATAGTAATTTTAACCTCCCTGTGAATTATAAGTTTAAATGGTGCAAGTATTAGGAATTAGTAGAAATACTACGAATTAGTAAAGAAAATTAAATTTCCATGTAGAGAATTCATTAATCCTTTGCATTTCTCACATTAGTTCATGCATAGATGAACTATCATCTACTTTCGTACCAAACTTGCGAAAGAACCATAACAACAAAATTTTGTATTTTTCCATGTTTTCTTTGTTCCCTAGTTGATATTTAAATGATTGTACAAGGTGGTTTGGGAACATTATTACAATAAGTTCCATTTTGGCACATTTTTGTCTCCCATTTTCTGTTAGATTTTTTTTTTTTAATTATGATTTTTTAGATGCAAAAGAGTCCATGTTATATGTGGCATCCCCTTTTGGCATCCTTCTATTGTACCTCTTTATCTCTTCATTGTGTCCTTATTTGGCCTCATTGTGCATTAATTTTGTATTTTTTCATATTGTGTAGCCTTCAAGATCTCATCTTATTTGTGTCCTAATAGTGGTATTCTTGAAGCATCTTAATTGTGTCCTCCTAGCATTCTCATTGTGTCATATTTGCGTCCTTGTAGCATATTTAATGTGTTCTCTTAGCATTCCTATTATGTCTTTAAAATGTCCTAGAAGAATCCTCATAGTATTCATGTAGCATCCCATTAGCACCTCGCTTTGCACCCTATTAGCATACTCTTAGTGTCTTCATTACATTCTTTAGCAACTACTTAGAATCCTCTATGCATCCTCATTGACTTTATTTTCATGTTATTATATTGTCTAATTAATGACTTGTTTATTATCATTATAGATCTTCTCCATTATCCTTGTTGTGTCTTAAGGGAGTCCTTGTTTTTCCACTTTCCATGTCTATTTTTGCCTCCTTATTCCATTGTTTTTTGGGTTTCATCATGTTATGCATTTTGATCGTTTCAATTATAAATCAGGTTTTGTGTTATATTAGATTCTAACATATTCTGGTTTTCATAGTGTTGTGACATTTCTCTAGTGGAAGCTCCATATTTTCATTTTAAGATATTTCGTAGCAATATATTCATTTTCATTTATGTTAAGATATTTCTAATTTCATTTGAATTTACAATAGGGGAAAATATTCAATATATTTAAATATATCACAATCAATTTAAATTACACAAAACAAAGGAAAATTCATGTATTGGAATAGACAATAATTCATATGCAATAGCTAAGTTAGATCAAGAAATCATCAACAATGTTGATTGCATTGTGGTTAGTGCCACAATTAGAGGTTGGTTGAGGTATTCAATAACTCATTTTGCAATGTTGTTCTTATCCTTGATGTCAAAGTGGTTTTTTTGAAGCAACGTGGACTATTTATGATGATTGTCATTATGTAACTTCATTTTCATATGTATGAATTGCATGGAATTGTGGTTAATTTGGATGATCACTTCCAACCCTATGATATATTGCTTCCACCATTGGCATTCCTTCGCAATGGATTGTGACTCCTTGCCATGGGTGGGTTACTTCTAAACCACATTAGAGAGTTTATTGTTTTGATAGGCCACCAAATGTCCATATTGAGTGAGGACTACAACAACATCATTTGATGCATCTCCCTCAATCTCAAACAGATGTTCTAGGGCTAGAAAATTGATGGCTCATACCAAGAAAATTTAGTATTATAGATCCTTGAATGCTTTATATTGCTCCTCTACCCTAAAAGAAAAATGGTTTTTCCTCCACTCTTGGTCACTTGGTTCAGGGGATAAGTGATATGAGACATCCCCAACATAAATATGTGGTAGAATTTTCCAAGACCTAAAAAACCATAGAGCTAATTTATTATCTTAAGGGCTATCCAATTGTGAATGACTTGGATACTATATATATACACATGCACACGGTGCTAATACATCATGTATCATAGATATTGAATTCTCTACATGTAAAATGATTAATTCTCTATATAGTCATATAAATTATGGTATTGCAATGTGCTCAACATTTATGGAATTTGCCTTAAATGATCCTCCTAGGATATACTAAATATGATGATTTCATCCATATATAAAATCACAAAGGAATTAGTGAACGAATGTATGAAATCATTCATCATCCTCGTGAACATTTTTGGGGCATTAGTCAAATCGAAAGGTATTACCAACCACTCAAAGAGACCTTCTTCATACTTGAAGGTTGTCTTCCACACATCGGTTTACTCGATTAGAACCTAGTGATAACATAAATCAAATCAATATTACTAAAAAACTTGTCAACTTGATTTTATCAATAAGATCATTGATCTACTAGATTGCATATCAATTCTTGATTGTGATTTTGTTTTCCTTATTCTAAACCAACACAATGAGTCTACCACAAAGTGAGGATGTTGGTCGAATGTGGCCCTTTATTATTAAATCTAGAATTTGGTATTTGATCTCCTCATTCTCTAAATGAGAGAGCATGTATACTAGTTTGTTATGTATAAGGGCACCCTAGCATGCTTTACTTTCTAGTGGAATGAATGTAGTTTTTAGTTTTGAATGGATAATGATGTTAGGAAAATATATTATTGATTTATTGGTGAAATTTATGAATTTTAAATGGTTAAAGAGCTCTATACATGTATGGAAGTTGTATCCCATCTACTATTTTGGATATTTAGAAGTGGATAGAAGATTCAAATTATAAAAACCCACCAATCAGAACAACCAAATGTCAACAAAAGGAGGAAGAAGAAAATGTTGTAATTGATGTAATGTTGTCAAACAAATTATGAAATTTATATATTAAAAAGGTATAATTGAATTCTATTAACAATGTCCAAGATCTAAGTATGTTGGTTTTCACAATTAGTCATAATGATGCATAAGTTTTCCACAAGAAAACTATGTATTAGATTTTGAAATGTCCAATGCCTTGAGTGGATTCTCCACCCATCATAAGGAACATTAAAATATGAAATGATATTATAAAAGTGTGGTGGGTTCAAGTTTATATAGAAACATCCAATTTAGTAAGGAAATCCAAAAGGATAACTCTCTCTCCTTCTTGGATTTTTTAATTTCTTGTCAATCTAATGGCACCCTCAACCACCAAGTTTATAGAAAAAAGACTCACACCAATAGATACCTTCATTCCCATTCGCAACATCAACCATCCCAAAAAATTGTTTTAAAAACAATGGTTAGTCAATCCTTTTGAATCTCCACTTCCCAATTTCTCAAGAAATAAAAATCCCACCTTACAAAGGCCCTTTTGGATAATAGTTACTCCTTATCTCAAATCAATAAATCCTTTTGATCTGATCGATACTCTAAATATTTAAAATATGTTTTCTCTCCCCCCATTTCTCTCATTTCTCTTCCTTCCTTCGAGAGAACCATAGACCATATTTCAAAGATTTTTTCCCTATAAAAATATTAAACATTTACTTAGAACTATCAAGGAAAAATCTGACCCAATGTTTGGCCAAAGAGTTTACCGAATTCCCCGCCCTTGCAGAAAATCATACATTATCCAAACTGGTAGATATTTCAAGTCCCACATCAAGGAACATATAGAATACACTCTCCACAATAGCATCCTTAAGTTCTCTATTGATAAACACTCCTACAATTATAAACACCTTATTTTCTTTGAAAAAAAACAAAATTCTTGCATCTAGTCTCTATCACTTCTCCCATATCATTTAGAAATCCCTAACAATTAAAAATCATCTTAATAAATTTAATCAAGAATATGGCTATCATCTTATCCAATCTTGGAAGCTCACCATACATCATCTTAGGAATTAATATTTTTTCCCTATCTTTATTTTTATTTTATTTTTATTTTTATATTTTATAAAGATTTTTTTCCTTATAGTAGACTAAATTTCATTACCCTTGTTAATTTTACTTCCTATTAACCTTTTTACAATGCCACCCCTTTTTCATTACCCTAATCTAATATTTTTCTTCATTTAACTACTTTATTAATTTTGTATTTATACTCTTTCATTCCTTATTTTATTTTTAACTTTTCTTCTTAATTTGTTTCCATCTTCAATTTCTCGAACCCCTTTTCTTTACTATTTTTAATAACTTTTATTTTCACTCCTCATTTCACTTTAATTTATTTTATTTATTTTAACAACCTTTAATCTCACTTAATGGTTCTTTTTACTCAACACTATGTTATAATATTTTTAATAATTTTACAAAAGGATCATTTTTTCTTTTAATCAATTTATACAACAATTTTTTTATATGTGCTCTCACAAGTAGCAATTTTCACTCTATATAAAATTTAACCCAACACTCTTTTCTAATGTCATTTCATTTTTTTGTGTTTCTAGTGATGGGTGGAGTTTTAGCAATTTTTACTCTATATGAAATTTAACTCAACACTCTTTTTTAATATCATTTTATCTTTTTGTATTTCTGGTGATGGGTGGAGCATCTGCTAGAAATGTTGGACTTTTCAAAATCTAATACATAGTTTATTTCCAAAAAAATTAAACAAAGGAAAACTAAACAAAACTCAAGTTTGGAGGGCCAAAATATGAGAATACAAAAATCATTGAACCAACCATATCAAATCAAAAGATCAAATTGCTACAACTTAAAAGATAAAATAACCTATACAAAATATTAAACATTAAAGACCAAAGCCAACATTTAAAAAAGGGATCATCAACTTCAACATTATCATCACCCAAATCATAATTTTGCATAATCATTCAATATCAAGATGAGTAGCAATACTCTTAACCCATGCTTTGAGGGAAAAAAATGGAAAGGGAAAAGGATGATTTTAGGGGTTAAATTTTACTCATGGGATAATTTTCCATGGTTTTTCCAAAAACAATATTCTCTATTTTAAAAATGATTCGCTCAAATTCTATAGAATAAAATTGTTTTTCCTTAAAAATCGCCAAAATTTAGAAATTTGAATATTTTTACAAAAATATCACAAAAAAATTATAGTGTGAATATAAAGAATTAGCAACATTCTCCAAGGTTTCTACTTTTAAAAATATTTTTTCATCCTTAAAATCATTCCTAATTATAATATATTAAAACTTATGTTACCACCATATTAAACATCCTAATGTCATAAACACATTTTTTAAATAATTGGTGGATTATATTTCATAAAAAAATGGTGCAACCATGTCTCTACAATAATCCATTCAAAACAAAGGATATTTACTTCTAAAATTTAAAAGAAATGAAACCACGCTGCCACTAATGTCATAAATTCATTTTTTTACAGTTGGTGGATTATTTTTCCAAAAAAATGGTGTGACCATGTCTCTACAACAATCCATTCAAAACACCCTAGATGGGGTGCCACGTAGTAAATGGGAGCCACGTGGTATGATGTCGGGATGCAATATTAATGCATCCACCGACGACCATCCCCTCATCCATTAACACACCATGGATCGATTCAGCCTTACCCAAGCGATGAGCCCCTTCGCGCAAGTGAATAGTACTAGGCACCAACGCACTCAGCATCAAGCCTTAATGGCTATGGTGGTCGCGGTTTCCCTCCTCCTTATCACCAGAATTGATAGAGCAGAGCGACATTTGTCCATAGCAGAGTTCATTCCTCTGGAGCAACAGTAGTTCATTCCACCGGAGTAGAGATTTAAGGTCCCATCGAAGCTCTAGAGCAGAGCAGTCCAATCGCAAGGAACCCTGGTCATCTACAGGGTCTCCACCATGCCCAGAGCATGAGGAAAGTCGTGCAGGGGTGCCGCATGGTATACGGCCGAATATCGATGCCAGAGACAGAAGAAGTTTGAGCAGGCGCTGGCCATGGCATCCATCCAAAGGCGCAGGAAACCACGAACGCCTCCTATGGCATATGTGGAAGAAATTACCTTGGAGGACGCCATGCAGAGCTATCCCAAGCTCCCCCTATTCACAGTCCCACACAATTGGAACCCACCCATGGAGTTTGGCCTAGAAGACAAGCCTCCGCCTATAGGCACGCAGCTTGGTCCCAAAGCCAACAGTCCAAAAGAGCATTTCACCACCTGCTTTGTCGAAGAAGAGACTCCTCCTGGTGCACCCATGGAGGCGGCGACCCAACTCCTCAATCGCTCAGCGCAAACAGGTAAAGACACAACAGAACCCATACACCCCGCTCCCATCGACAGCCATGGGCAAGAGCAGCCACGCTTCACCGAATCGGGGTACCTCGCTCTCATCTTCGAGCTGAGGAGTTTATTGGATGACCAGATCTTTCGCCTTGTCAGAATTGATCAACGGTTTGACATGCTCTTCGCGGCCCACTCCAGAACTCTTCCACAACGGAAATTCCCAACGTGTGCGCAGACTTACATGCTTCCAGCAGGCTGGCGACAACATGGGCACGAGGAGGAGCGTACAGGCAAAAAGGTTCAATGATGTTCTTAGTTAGGAATCTCTTTTACTGCTCTGAACTAAGTTTTGGTCCAGTTGGTCTTTAGTTTTCTTATAACTAGTTTATGGCATACAGTTTAAAATTATTATGTGACAGTCCTGGTTTCCTTCGGGCAGGACGAAACCATGTCTATTTTGTTAGATGGGAGACACATGGCACAGGATGCCCAGCTGTCTCAGTTTCCTGTTTAGGCAGGACAGCTAGCATCACAAACAATTATTATACCTTGATTATGATAATATAATAGGTTCCATCTTTTTCACTTAAAAAAAAACAATCCATTCAAAACAAAGGATATTTACTTTTAAAATTCGAAAAAAATGAAATCACACTGCCAATGGACAAAATATGTAATAAATACATTATATGTGACCTACTCCAAAACTTGAAAGTAACTACATGACTCTAACAAATTCGAAAGGAATGAAACCGCACTGCCCATGGAAAAAATATGTAATAAATACATTATATGTGACCTACTCCAAAACTTGAAAGTAACTATGACTCTAACAAATCGTCTAAGAAAGAATCAATCTTACAAAGAATGAATAAGTTAAATTGAATTTAAGGTCCAAGCTTAAAAGTGGCATTGCATTCAACTTACGAGGTTAAATATTATCTTCAGCAACAAAACTAATTGAGGTTTGGCATCTTGTGAGAAACATGTCTTTAGAGGCATATCTATGGAAATAGTAACTTTAACCAAAAGGTTCTAGAGGAAAGTGATAGATGTCTTGAGTTTCATTATTTCATATTCAAACAAGAAATAATTGTGTGAGATTCAATTTCCCAAGTACAAAGGTTTAGAATGTGCTACTTAAATCTATATCACATGTCCCAATTCCTTTTATTTCCTTTATTGTGTAACTAAGTTTTTTAACCTCATGTTCAACTTGACTTCCATGAATACGATTGTTTATAATTTTATGATAGGATTGTATATAATTTTATGAGTTTTCAAATATAGTGTTTGATTTCACCTTAAAGTTCACGAACCTCTCCTTGAAGGCACAATGATAATGATCCATTATGTGTTTAGTAAAATTAACATTAACATAGGATTGTTCTTCTAATCTAAGTAAATACAATTTGCAATGGGTATTTGAATATTTAAAAAGTTAAGTACCTAAAGAGCCATGAGTTTCAGGAGGTAGATAACCTGAGAGTAGGAATAAATGCACCACTAAGGGATGAGTAGAGAAAAAATCGAAAAACACCCTTGTGTTGAAAAACAAAGGGTGAGATCAATTTACCAAAAAAATAAATTCCCAACTCAATGTTATACAAGGGAAATGTGCCCCATTCCCTATAATCCCAAGTGTTTTAAAGTTTTGATCACACGTGATTAGCACAAAATTATCCATTAAACCTTACATAACCTCACATGCATGAGGATATGAAATTTGTAGAGAATTGAATGTCATATGATGGATGGGGTGTGAGGTGGGTAACCCATTTCTCATTGATTACCCTTGGGATTCCTCAAGTCATGGAGAATGGGATAGATGATGGGATGACAATATCCCATATTAAATTGATTCATTTTATGGGGGTAGAAATGGAGCATCTTTTATAACATGTTAATATGATTTCTCAAGGAATTGGATATGGAACTATGTTAAACCAATTCTCAAGGAATGGGGCATGCAACTATGTCTAGGTTCTCTCTTTACACCATTCCATGGTTCTCTTAGGAAGAAAAATCCCATATTTTTCATAGATTATTCAAGGGTATTTATTTTGCATTGAATAAGTCTTGCAATTCCCTAAGAAGGAGTAGTATCTAATTTTAGAACTCTAATGATAATCATAGAGTCACTAATGAGTATTATAGGTCTTATCATCTAAGATCTTACGAGCTTGAGACATATATATATATATATATATATAAAGAGGCTGCGACAAAGCTAGACAACCAGATAGTACATGATTTTCAAGAAGGATAGAAGAAATCTTATTGTGAATAGAGAGTTCCATCTCTTGCCAGTCATGTGGCTCTATTTTTTTAACAAAATTTATATCATTTCTCCAAGTGTAAATTCTGAAAAAAAAGAGTTTAAGAGATAAACAACTTTACATAGCATAAAACATGTCTTAATTAAGTTTGAGGGCGGTGTCCACTTCTTGTGGATGCTCTATATTAACTATCTTTTCTTTCCTGGGATGGAAATATTATTCAACTTCATGTGATGCTAGGGACCCTTGGAGGAAACCAAAGTTTGCTGAATTGAAGTTTGTTGAAGAAGAGCCTGCCTGAATTCTCTGTTTTCCTATTAGAGTGAGTGGATTTAGAGTAAGTGGATTTGGAAAGATTTTCTATTTACCATCTTTAGGATTAGTGTTATCTCTTGATTTTTCTTCTTCTCATGTTCCTATAGTTTGTTATCAAGTTTGGTGAATTTCCCTTGTGAATATCTAATTCATGGCATTGAGCTTGCATAATGTCTTTAATTATCCTCATTTCACAAGAAGAGCATTTACAGGGCATCTTGTTACATCTCCACATGTTTCTGACATTCCTAGAGCACTCAAATTAGTCGTTGATTTGCGAATGGGAAGGAAAGAATATGTAGAACTCTAGTTCTAGTGGGGGAAAGAGCATAAATTAATTAGTGAAGGATAGAGCCAGAATTCCCCAATTCCTCTACATATCCCAGAATAGTAATGCACCTCAGATAAATCCATGTGGTTCAAAATGAAGGAAGGAGATCTCCCACATTCCAACAGAAGTGCTGCGAGGTACCGCTTAAGAGATGGAGGGTGCGCTATACGAGGAGTGCATGCCAAATGGTGGTTTTGATCAAACGTGGGTGGAAAAAATTTGTTAAGTGTCCTAATCCTAGTCCTACCCTAGGAAAATATTGCTTCCTCGTGCCCTTCGGAATCAATAATTACTTATCCCAAACCCACCTCGCCCCCTCCCACACTTGCTACCCAAATGTTTATATAAAAATAATTTTTAATTAATTATGATAAACCTCTTTGTGTCCTTTAGGGTCAATATTGGCTGACCCCACCCCTATTTTAATGTCATAAATTTGTTTATATAAAAATAGTTGTTCATTAATCATGGTAAGTTATGAGTATTCTAAAAAGTCACGACTTATTGAGTGTGTTTACATATTTATACATGTTATATTCGATGCATTCATCACTCAATCATCTTCTAATTATTGTTTTGTGTGCGATTTGATTTATGCACCAATAGGTAAGTTCATACCCCATAGTGTAATCTCAATTATGATTTAGTCGAGAAAAAAATCTTTCCATAAAGTGTACAATTATGTCACAAAATGAATTACCAAATAGATCAAGTTTCATGGTTAATAATGATTTTTAAATTTTTATGATAATTAAGATATTTTTTCATATTAGAATTTAAAAAATGGGTTATTTAATTAATAGTTAATGTGTGAGTAAATTACATGGTTAGTCAATTTCTAGGTTAATGGGTTAGCAATGTTAGGGGTTGGCATTGTAGGTTAATGGGTTAGCAATGTTAGGGGGTTGGCATTGTAGTGGTTAGTGGGTTCATGGTTATTGTATTAAGAAATTAAATGATTATTCAATTTGAGGTTAAGGGTTACCCATTAAAGGATTAATGGGTGAATGCTTACTACATGTGTGTATTAGTTATTTATTGGGTTAGTTGTAAGTTGATTATTGGGTTACTGGGGTAGTGGGTTATTGGACATTAGGTTATAGGACTAATGGTTACTATGTTAGTGGATTAATCTCTTGCTTGGTGAATGCATTAATGAATTAGTTATTAATAGAGTTAGTGGTTTAATGGGCTAGGGATTAGGAGGTTAATGGTTAGGGGCTATGTTAGTGATTAATAGGATAGGGGACGTTATTAGGTTAGGGCTTAGTTGATTGTGGATTAGTTGCTTAGGGTTGTGATCTCTCATATGTTAGGTAAGTTAGTTTCCAAATAAATATTTAAAACTTTTAATTTATTTTTTCTAAATGATACTATTTATTTATTGAGTATTTAATTTTTTTATAATTTTTTTTTCTTTAATAATAATGTTTTTGGAAAAAAATAATAATTCTTAAGTATTGTTGTTATTATAAATAAATTTAATTAGCCAATAATAAAATTTTCATACATTATGGTGATGGATTTAATTTTTTATTATTAAAAATTGTAAAAATAAATAAAATTATTGAATTTTTAAATTTTCCTTATATTTACATACTAAAATACTAAATTATAGAAATATGCATTTTTAATATTTTTATTAACAATATAAAATTTTAAAAACATTTAAACTAATCAAATTAACAATTTTATGAAAATTTCATAAATTATCTATATAATAAATTTTAAAATTCATTTTTTTTATATTTTTATAAATACAATCAAACCCATTCTTTTTAAAAGTTTTAAATACCTTAATTTTATATATTTTTTCAATACAATTTATTATTTGTAAAAGTTATAAACAAATCTCAAATTTTATACTTTTACAACTATAGTGGGTCTAATGGTTAAGAACATGGGTTTCCTCTTAAGAGGTCACAAGTTCAAATCCAGAAGGGGGTAGGGTATGTATACCTCCGTAGACTTTACCAATCAAATCCAGTCAAATCGATGGGCGAAGGGGGGTCCCTTGTCCCACAAACAAGAGGGTCTCATACACCAATTTGATGTGTCTTGACAGTGACCTTAAAAATTGATGATTATTATTATTATTATTATTATTATTATTATTATTA
>JZKD02S1554992.1:214530-230118 GCA_000966675.3 Picea glauca
TGATGGGATTGGTGCATTCAACTTCCTCAAAGCTTGGGCTGCCCTCTCGAAAGGCAGGGATGATCAGGAGCTGTTGCAGCAACCGAATCACTCTAGAGAACTCCTGTCGACTACATATGCAAGTACTAACGAATCCATTTACAACCAGTTTAGTTCCATGCCTGTACTGGATCTCTATGGAATCCCCACGAACGCCACAGCTTCAGATGACAAAAGCTGGGAAAAAACCCTTAACGAGATATGCAACCTCAATAAACAGGGATGCGACCTCCAAACATTTTTTATCAAGGAGGAGACGCTTGAAACCATGAAGAACCAGGTCTTGCCAAGCGGACAACTCTCTGGAAATCACTCTACGTTCGAAGTGCTTGCAGCTCATTTGTGGAGAGTAAGATACCTAGTTATATATTCACTACGCTTTATATATATATATTTATATTTAATTGTTTAAATATTCATAGTTTTTTTTATGTTTTTCACAAATTCCATATTGCAGGCCAGAGTAAAAGCCCTAGGGCTGAACTCCACGGCCAAAATATGTCTCCAATTCCCAGTGGACGCCAGGAACCGATTGGAACCCCCACTAGGGCAAAACTTCAGCGGTAATGCCTTCGTGCTGGCTTCCACTTCCTGTTACGTCTCTGAAGTGATTGAGGAACCCTTGCATTGCACTGTACGACGTGTTCAAACAGCAAAGAATGCCGTTAGGGATGAGTACATCAGGTCGTATTTAAAGGCCTTAGAAGCCTCAGACAAGTTCTTTCCTTCCATGAGAGAGCTTACTATTGTATCAGACTGGAGGAAGATCCCATTCCACTGTGTGGACTTTGGTTGGGGGAAAGCAGCATGTGCAGCACCATTGGCAACGCCGGTGCCACAGACTATATACATCATGCAGAGCCCAGACCAAAATAATGCGGGAGTGCACATCAGATTGGGCCTGCACCCAGATCAAGTCGACTCCTTCCAGAACCATCTTTACAACTGACGATAAATTGAAGCACTACTATCCTATTGATATCTTCTCTCTGAAAATGTGAGTGTTTTCTTTGGAGTAAATCTAGGTTATATTCTAACATTGTTACTGCATTTAGGACCTGAGATTTCTTATTATCAGCAATTACTACTATGTCATCCTCAAGCTTCCAAGCCTGTGCTTGTGACAGTGCTATATAAGTATGGTACGTGTGTGCATTTGATGTGTGTATGAGTGACTTTCCGTTTAATACAAGTTGAATGTTTTATTTTTATTAATGTAAGTGGATGTCCCAAAATTTATATGAATCTAAATTATTTTCATTTTACATCGATTAATTTTAGAATTGGATGTATTGTGGATGGAGAAAAATACCCTAAGAAAACGTGAACTGCAACGTTTATGGCCTTTCATCATGTAGATCTTATTGCCTTTTTCATCCATTTTGCATGAATCTTAATTGTTTGTAACTACCATGCATTAAGATCTTCTGTATTTTTGCAAAGAACTGCAACGTTTATGGCCTTTCATCATCTAGATCTTATTTCCTTTTTCATCCATTTTGTAGGAATCTAAATTGTTTGTAACTACCATGCATTAAGAACTTCTGTATTTTTGCAAAGTTTATAGTCCTTTTTCTTCTATTTTGTATGGACGTCATTGCCCTTTTCATCCATGTTTTCATTCAGATGGTCTTTTTCCATCTTATTGCCTTTCATCATCTACATCTTATTTCCTTTTTCATTCATTTTGTATGAATCTAAATTGTTTGTAACGGTTATGCATTAAGATATTTTGTATTAAGATATTTTGTATTAGTGCAAAGTTTATAAGATAATTTGTATTAGTGCAAAGTTTATAGTCTTTTTTCTTTTATTTTATATGGACTTAAATCTAAATTGTTTGTAACTACTATGCATTAAGTTATTTTGTATTAATGCAAAGTTTATGTTTTTTTTCTTCTATTTTATATGAATGTTATTTCCCTTTTAATCCATGTTTTCATTTAAATGGTCTTTTTCCATCTTATTGCCTTTCATCATCTGGATCTTATTTCCTTTTTCATCCATTTTGTATGAATCTAAATTATTTGTGATTATTATGTATGGACATCTTTTGTATTAGTGCAAATTTTGTAGTATTTTTTTCCCTCTATTTTATATGTTATATGGATATTATTGCCCATTTCATCCATGATTTCATTTAGATGGTCTTTTCCCACCTATACTTGCATGCATTTGATTTCATTCATATGGTCTTTTTCATCCATGCTTTCATTCAGATTCAAATGGTCTTTTCCCACTTATACTTGCATGCATTTGATTTCATTCAGAGGGTCTTTTTCCACCTATACTTGTATGCATTTATTAAGATGCCCTTTTCCCCTGTATTATTGTCTTTTCCATCCATTTTATATCAATGTAGATTGTAGATTGTTTTTAAATGTAAAAATCATTAGTTCATTTCTTAGTTGGATGGATTATTTTAATGTTTATGACCTTTTTTCATTTTATTGTCTTCTTCATTTATTCTGAAATATAATCTATTTTAAATGATCTTATTACCTTTTCATCTATACATAAAATATATATTTTTTAAAACTAGTATGTTATAAAAAAAATTAAACTATTTGTGCATTTGTTTAAATCTAGCTTGTTTGGTTACATTTATGTGAAATATAATAGTATGCATTTATTTAATTCTTTCTTTAAATTTAAGATAGAAAAAAAAAATATATTCAATTGAAATTATTATTTATCTATTATGTTTAGATATTTAACTATAAATCTAGATTTATTCCAATGTTAATTGCTTGTGTGAGAGATTAAAATTAGAATTTTAGTGTCCCTTTTTCCATGTATGTAAGTGGAAGGAGATAAAACTAGTATGTTATAATTATTTTTAAACTATTTGTGCATTTGTTTAAATCTAGCTTGTCTGGTTACATTTATGTGAAATATAATAGTATGCATTTATTTAATTCTTTCTTTAAATTTAAGATAGAAAAAATATATATTTTTTCAATTAAAATTATTATTTATCTATTATGTTTAATTATTTAATTATAAATCTAGATTTATTCCAATGTTAATTGCTTGTGTGAGAGATTAAAATTAGAATTTTAGTATCCTTTTTCCATGTATGTAAGTGGAAGGAGATAATTGATTAGTAGTCTGATACTTTTCTCTCCTTCCATTAGATGTTTACTTGTTTATGTTAGTGAAGACCACTAGGACTAATATATGTTTTCCTTATGGATTTTATTAATTCAGCTCCACGCCCTGTGTCATAACCTACTACCATTGCTATCATTAATTTTGAATGCGCGAGGTATATATACAAGTTATTATTATTATGTTTCTTTTGTTTTTTTTACGTTTTTAAGTTTAAAAGTGATTATTATGATTAATTGGAATTTAGTTTTTTAGAAGGATGGGTGAGAGTGTAGTGATAATGCTTTAATAAGATGGTTTAGTGAAATTTAAAAAAAAAAAAAAAAATTAAGAAGGATTATAAGAAATATAGAAAGTAAATAATTTCCAAAAAATATATTATTTATTTATAAAATATTAATATTAAGTTTGTATATGATTTCATTGTGAAGGTTGTGAAAATTATGAGTATTTGTTTGGATTTTGATAAATTTATTTTATTTTTTAAATGAAAATTTTGAAGAAATAGTATTGATAAACTAAATTAAAACTTATAAAAAAAAATTACTATTTCAAGTTAGGTTTATTAATAATTTCTTTCTTATTTTAAGTTTTATTTTAAATTTATTAGTGATGTAAGATTTATATAGTAAATATTTTTAATTTGATTTTATGGTTTATCTTTAAATTTTATAGAGATGTAAGATTTAATATTATTGATATTATTAATTTGATTCATGGTCTTATTTTAAACTTAGTGATATTATTATTTGATTGTTTATTAATTTGATTGTCTTATGTTTCAATAGTTAACTTAAATTCAACTTGTTTCAAGCTTGTGGTGACTACTTATTATTCTAGAAAAAATATTATGGAGTCTATCTTTACTAGCCATTATCAATTTGATCTTATAATCTAAATATTGAACAATAACTTTAGTACCTCCATCTTCAATGAAAAGAAAGTGGTAAGCAATATTTTGAATTTATTTATTTCTATTCAAAAAATTCAAGAGAGGTGCTACATGCCCGCAATGCATTAAAATAATAAGTAAATTTTTGAAAAGGTTTTTTTTCTTATCTCAATCCCACATATAAGCAATTCTACATTTATTTTTGAGATAGTAATAATCATTTCCATCACCATTAATTATTTTCTTGATACTTATTTTCTATTTGAGATTTAATAAATATTAGATTATGATTTATTAAGATATAATATATGTTTAATTAGAATTTGTTTGAATTAATTAAAATTCATTAACATATAATTAGGTTATTCGGATAATTAGATTTTGCTAGAATACAAATATCCAAATCCT
This sequence comes from Picea glauca, assembly GCA_000966675.3. Classification (NCBI taxonomy): domain Eukaryota; kingdom Viridiplantae; phylum Streptophyta; class Pinopsida; order Pinales; family Pinaceae; genus Picea; species Picea glauca. Next base: position 218,981 of record JZKD02S1554992.1, read on the forward strand.
CCCCAAAACATGTTCATGAAGGCACTTATAGTGAGTTATGTTTGTTGAAACCAATTTACTCACTATTAAACTTTTTTTTATGAAAAACAAAATATGTTGCAACAATCTAAAGAGATTCTATTAAATCATTACTATAGTTTTGAAGACAACAGATGAATATTATAATTACTATAATTTTTTGAATTTGACCAATCTGAAAAAGTTTCATATTTTAAACATGTTTAGATTGACACCATGTATCTGCCTTAATTTTTATTTAAAAGTAAACTCTAAAAGTACCCTTTCAAAGAGGATAATGAAAGATTCCATAGTATAATTTTTCCATAATTTTTGACTATGTATTATTGCAGATATTGATTTTTCATTTCATTATGTCATCTAAAAATAATATGCAAACATGTTTTTATAAAATTAATTAAGATTACTAAAAAACAATTAATTTAAATACAAATTGCATCAAATGAAAGTAGATTCAATTATGAAAATGTTGGTACTAGTTCTGAAACCAAAATCACAGTATTTTAAGGAGTCTTCTCCTCCCCAAGTTGGAGTAAGCTGAAGTGAACACATACTTTTCTGAAAAGTTCCATAGTTACAGGTTTTCGGTCGAACTAATAGTTCGACCGAATGTTAGTATTTTTCAACCGAAAGTTAGTTTTAACAGAAAATTGTTGTTAGATTTAAAATTTATGTTAGATTTTTCAAGAGCGTCGTTAGATTTAAATTTCATCCAAAAAAACATTTTGATCGAAAGAATTTTTGGCCAAAAAATTCAAGAGTTCGACCGAAAAAGTGCCATTAGCAATTTTTGCGACCCGGTTTTCATGAATGTATTACCGAGATTCATGATTTTACCCAGAATGCATCAATAATAAATGAGAGATTTCAATTGAATTCCTAACCCATTCTTTTATGGATTTAGGAGAAATATACTTGTTTTTATTTACGTGTGCCTAGAGTCCATAATATTGTATTATTCTTTATACACTTTTGGCTACAAGGGCCTTTGAGAAAATGAATACGTTCTTAGTTCGCATCCACCTTGATATTTTGGTATTGAATTTTTTTTCCAAGAGGCCAGAACCATCCCTTTTTTTCTTACCTCCCTAGACCAGATGAAATTGAAGCTTAACTATTTTTTTTTTCCAAGATTCCCTTTGGGATCTATGCCAAGGACATCCAACAAAAAGAGATATATTCTAGGATTTATTTGACAAGAACCAATCGACCGCCTCTGAAGATTGATTGATTCCACCATGTGTTGAGTTTCTTTTCTACCTTGGTTATTAACCACTGCCAATCATATTTTTTATATTGATTTGTTTTGTAATGAAATCCCCTCATTCATTGCTAGTACTTAAAAAGGAAATACTTGGGAATACAATTTTTTTTCATTTTCTATGTGTCCCTAGCAGGAGATTATTGACTTGTCAATGTTAAAGATTCATACATGTTTCTTTATAGAAGAGATTGATGATATCTCTAAGATTTTCTTCCCTCTTTTTGGCTCCTTCATAGAAGATTAAAATTTCATCAATGAAGAGTAAATGGGTGACATATGAGGAAGTACCAACATTTATATCTTTGTCATTTCTAGTTTTGGTGGCCTCCTTAATAGATCTACTAAGAATTTTTGCAACAACAAGGAATAATAGGGGGTATAAAGGATATCCTTGTATAATCCCTCTTTCAGAATTAAAAAATGGAGAGGCATAACCATTTATTAGAATTTAAAAATTGAATCTCATTACCCAAGTAACAATCCATGATAGAAGCCGAGATGAATAAAGAATATTTTAATGAAAATATAGTATTCTCTCTCAAATGATTTGGAAAGGTCCACCTTTAGTGATAGAGATTTTATGTTCATGGGCTTGATTGAGTGGATACCCTCTTGTGCTACCCCCACTACCTTGTGAATTTTTCTCCCTTCCATAAATACAAAATTCTCTGAAGAGATATGATAAGAGTAAATTCCCTTAATCCTCCTAGCTATTATTTTGTAGAAAATTTTGTAAATGAAGTTATAGAGAGAAATTAGTATAAATTTCTCAAAGCTAGCGGGATTATATATCTTCAGGATTAGGGATAATAAGGAGGTATTAAAGCTACTAATACTTTCCAAGAGTTCTAGATACCTTGAGCATATGTTGAAGGTCATCTCCAATGAAATCAAAATAGTTTAGGAATAATTATATTGGGATACTATCCAATCCCTAGATTTAGTCCTTCTTGAAGCTATGGAGAGTTCATAGAAGCTCATCTTTCTCGAGCTTAGCCATTAATTCTTGATTATCTCTAGGGTTAACAAATCTTGAAAATAAGTTATCCAGTATAATGATTGCTACTATGGTTGCTCTGTATTTTTCTTTGAAAAGGGACTGAAAATGATTTACTCCTTCAATATCCATTTGAAAGAACCTCATAGCCATGGAGCCATCCTATCTCTCTATATTCTATATTAAATTGATGTTTTTCTTGTTATTTCCATATTTGTGGAAAAAATGAGTATTTTTTCCCATATTTGTAACTAGATAGATCTTCTCTTAATTATGAATTATTTCTCTCTATCAAGTAAGATATTGCTTTTTTATCTTCTAGGATTTTATTTTCCTCTTTTTGATTCCCTATAAGAAAGGAAATCCTTGTTTTTTATAGAAATATTATATATATTCTTCATCTTCTCTTAGGGTTTTGTCATCCTTATTTTTTTTCTCAATATACCAATTAATTGCAATATTCTTTACCATTTTTTAGGTTGTGGAGAAAAAGAATTGGGAATAATTCATATATAGAATCATCAAATGGATTCTAAGCATCTTTTAGTATATTCAATATATATTCATCCTTTAACCATTTAGAATTTAGTTTGAAGGATCTGGGAATTTTCTCTTGTGTCGGGACCACCTCCAATAGCACATGATTATGGTCAGAGTCACCTCTTGAGGAAACCCAATGATGTAGTCTTCCAACTTCATCTAGAAAATATTATCAGATTAAGAATCGATCCAATCCTTTTTCTTATTGGGTTTCCCCTATCCTCTTGCTTCTCCGGGTTGGGGTTAATTTTATAGGCTCTGTGTCAAGGAGCCCTTCTAACTCCAATTTATTTATGAAGAATCCTAAGAGGTTATCCACCTAAGATATTGACCCCTAGACCTCGGAATCTCCCAAGGAGAAATTTAGGTCTCCACCAATGATCACTAGACCTTTTCTAGTCTAGCACCTACTAAAGAATGTTTCTCGGTATTCCAACCTATCACAATAGGGCCCATAAATTTTTCTACAAGTGATTTATTTTCCCATGTCCATGGAGGAAAGAGTAGTTACCAATATTGACATGAAATCCTATGAGTTATTTAGAGTGAATGATCTGTTTTTTCGATATTGCGATATTCCTCATAGACCTTCCTAAATCGGCGATGAAAAAGAAATCCCAACTCTTTAAGATTCTTTTCAAGTCATTGACAAGATTCTCCACATCTATCATAATCTCAAGAAGATGATATATGGGTTGTGAAGTTAAATTAATATCTTAAGGGACAATTTTTTTGAGCAATTGGCTAGTTCTCTACAATTTAGGGTTAAAAGAATCATTTTAGAACATATGTAGGAAATTTTTATCAAAGGGAACCAATTAAGGACAATTGTCTTCCACTTATAACTTTTAAGGCAACTTGCTTCTATATCAGGGAAATGAGGGATATTACACTTCTCTATTAAGGTTTGGATTCAATTGTTTCTAGAGTCCCTAGTCCTCTTTATGTTCCTCTCGAAGAAAAAGGGTCTCCTCTGGATCTATACCTGAGATTATATTTAAAATTCCCATAGGTTTGAAAGATACTATGGATTTCTTTATCAAGTGAAAAACTAGGAGAGTTATTAGAGGTTTTAGTAGCCCAAAGCAGGGATGGTTTTAAGGATGAAAATTTATTTTAAATGTAGAAACCTTGGCGAATCTTACTAATCCTTCATATGCCAACTATAAATGTTTGGCGATATTTTTGTAAAAATATTCAAATTTATAAGGATTTTATATAGTTTTTATAAAATTTTGGCGATTTTTAAGGTAAAATAATTTTATCCTATAGAATTTGGGTGAATCATTTTTAAAATAGTGAATCTCGTTTTTGGAAAAACCATGGAAAATTAGCCCATGAAAGAAATTTAGCCCCTAAAATCATCCATGGCCCAAAGTGGCAGCCTTCCCAAAACATCAAGGGGACTAAGGGTGGGGGGAATGAATCTTTTGATTCCAGATAAGCTGGGAAGGAAGTCACTAGGATATTCATAGTTCATTTATTTTAAGTCTGCCTCCCAAAACCTAAAGGAAAAACTGTTAATATTTGGGATAGAAGAACAAAGAGGAGAGAGTTGCTTTCCTAATTCATTATTGCGGTCATTTCTATTCCCTAGTGGGATCTCCAAGTTATACATATTTCCCTTTGAAGGTATTTCTATTGAATTATTTTCCTTTTTTATAATTTGAGGGATATCCTCTAGAGGATCCTTGTTCCAAGGGATTTGAGGGATACTTTTTCACTCCCAAGGAGCATTTCAAACCCAAACCTTTTATTTGTTGGGAAGAGGAAATTAATTTTCCAAATTCTCATATATATGACATATTCCATATTTAAATGGAATTTCATAATATTCTAAGGGTTGATAATATATGTACATGGTCGACCCATTTCTAATAATAATGGAGTCTACCAAACTCTTTCTGAGGTCGAGTCCAACTAGAAGTATGGCCATTCCCATATTTATTATGTCTTGTAAGAATTATTAGCTTTGTAGAATAGCCATAGGGAATTACTAATTTCACTAAAGACTTCATCTAACCATATGATCATAGGAATAACAAGTATCCTAACCAAAATCAGATAGTAACACATATGGGATTAATTTGTAAATTTCCATGGATATTCCACTAGAACAATTCATCAAAACATATCTTATAATATTATCAAATCTTATATTTATGTGGTTTATTTCCTTAGATCCTAGATTTATTATCTCTAGCTTATGGGTTGAAATTAAGAAATAACTAAAATATAAAAATAAAATAACAAACAATAATACACGCCATACACACAAATGAACACAAGATTTGACCTAGGAAACCCAATATAGGAGAAAACCCAGCTAGCAGGTGAGGCATATGCTCTTCTCTCTTTGCTTTAGTTATAAAATGCACATATAGAGGAATGTGAGCTCACTATGGAGTTATCTTTTGGAATTGTTGCCTGAATGACCACTAAATAATCATACCCCTCCTCTATCATGCTCACAAAATACCACTCTCATTTTTTTTCTCATTTATGGAACAAGATGCAATTCAAACTAATGGAACCCCTTCTCATCCCAGCGACCAGATATTTAATATAGCCTAAAATCCATATAGGGGTATGGTTTTGACTTCCTCAAACCTTAGTTGTGAGAAGTTTTTGGACCCTATAGAATATTCTTGAAAGTACATATGTAGCTAGCCCCATATGCATGATTAGCTGGAGATAATGTGGCATCTTCTCATACCATAGTGGTCAACACAGTATGTAAAATTGTGAGAGGCATAGCTTTTTCATACGAGCTATGATTGATGTGATTTTTTCATCATTGGAAATTTCTCTGAGTGTATATAAACATCAATGGATGTAGGAAAAACATAATAAACTTTTAACCCTATAAATATTGATTAATGCCTCAAAATGTCTCTAGAAGGTTTCAAACCACAATTTTCCAAACTAGGGTATTCTATTAAATGACCCTGCAAGATGATACATTCATTTTTTTCCACTCTAGAGGAATCAAGATAGATTAAAAATAATATAATGATCCAATATATATGAAGGATAAATCAACATTGATTTCCAGGTACTATTTCTTAAGAAAGAGCGATTGTGGGAACCATTTCCATATGGTCTGAATAATTTTATTAGCATTCGCCTTTGAGCTAAGGTTTGAAATCATCCAACGTTTGACCAGTACCATGCAGTGAGGGGAGTAACCAATTACTATAGAAAAGGTCTATTGTATATAAACATTTAAGGGTTCTCCATTCATACATTTTCTTGGGAAGAGACCCACAATGGAAAGTCCTTAAGCTCTGTAACTTCATTTAGTTTGATATTATCTCCTAAGTGCAAGTTTACCACCTCATCCTTCTATTTAATGCACTTTTTCCTCTTCCTATATTTCCGTAAAATCAAACCCTCCATGTGAGAATACATATCATGAAACCTTAATCAAGTTTTCCACCAATAGAAAATGGTGGCATAGGTAAGTCGCAACATAAGTGAGAAAATGAGATTCCAATTACAATGGTGGTGTTTAAAGATGTTGTTTCACAGAAGCACAACAAGGACACTTTATAAGGGTGTGAATAATCACACGATCTTACCCAACGATGATATACCAATCCATAAGGAAAATATATACATAGGTTTGTTCATGGACCAAACTAAACCACGTGATTGTGATGGTTGTAACTGTCCATGAAAAGTGGAATTGAAATACGAATGTGGACACAGTCAACAATGTTTAATCGAACATCATCCCAAATAATTGTCAACTCCCTTAATATAACAAGGTGAGTTTTACCAAGGAACCCAATGTTCCAATCCCCCCTCCCGTGAACTCATCTTGTAGGAAAAAAATTGCATAGCACACAACTTCCCCCCCTTAATTTTTTTTTAGATTTCTCATCAAATTGTATCAAAAGACTGGTCTAAAAGAGGGAAGGCTCATTTTATAGATGGGTATGGGTTGTATCTAATTCAATATTCAGTCGTCTATTTTATATCTACAATTGTGCAATGACAATTTGCAAGTTAGTTACTTCTATGCAAATTTGATTATGAGATTATTCCAAGGTAATGGACTTTTTGTCATGAATCTCCTGCCATTTTTGAAGAACCAAGACTGAACATCTTCATCAAACATACCCATCATTGATAGAGGGAAAGAACCAAAGCACCAAATTTGCAAATGATAGTTTGAAAAGGAAATGGATTTATCACAAAGGGGAAGTTGACCACAAACAACAAGGCTATCTTCATCAATCAACTTACACCAAGTTGATATTTTGGTATTTGGCCTCCAACAAACAATCATACTAGAAAATTGAGTAATTACAATATAGTATGGTCACTTATGTTCAGGAAAATTAATGTAGATCCATGTGGGAGATAGGGTATGAGTCACACGTATCTAGTTGTTCATGTGTCGACGGATCATTGGTTTGTTTGGAACACTATTTCATCATATATTTCTCCATTCGGTAACAAGAGGTATGGCATATCTCTAATATATCGTACGTAAACAACCTCTAAGTCGAGGATTTCGTTAAACCACGATCGGGAAGACCCTTCCACTAGTTGTAAATGAGATATGGGTTGACTATTGGTGAATTTTTATTCTAGTCGAGTTGATAATAGGGTCAACTTCAGTCGAATTGATCCTTAGTGAAATGAAAAAAACAACCCCAAAAACGTTTTGGGTGAGCCAACAACATAGATAATAAATAACAAGGGTGATAATAAATAACTAGGTAGATCCATCCTCTACCTAGTCGAGACACAATCTAGTGTGAGGAAAACTCAATTGATTCTCAATTTTGTCTACAGGAAAGAAAAAAACCCACGACGAAGGAACGAAACCATCAACTAGGAAGGGTTTGGGTGAATCACATCCCAAAAACAAGAAACACATCCATTCGAGCCACTAGTCGACCACATAATCAATCGGAAATCCAAAAACGGAGATATCCAAATCGGGCACAATCCATATAAAACATAAATAAATTGATTATCGTTCCATGAGAAAGATTAGGCAAAACAAAGAAAATGGCTAGGGCACATGATGGTCAAAAACTAGACAAGAGATATCACTGACAAGAGATATCACTGTAGTTCACCATACTTTTATTTAAACCCATAAATGAATTGAGATTAATTAAAACCACCAAAATCTAATGGAACTTAATCACATTTTTCAAAAAACATGGATCACAAACCTAACAACTCTGATACTATGTTGAAACAAGTGCTATCAAAAGTGAGAAAACAAGATTCCAATGATAGTAGTAGTGTCTAAACACAATTTTGCACTGAAGCACAATAATCATGCTCCATAAGAGCATGAATGATCACATGATCTCACTCGTCAATGATATATCAATCCATAAGGATCATCTATACATATGTTTGGTCATGAAGAAAAATAACAACCTAGGGATCGTTTCGGTTGTAACTGTCCATGAAAAGTGGATATTAAATCCAAATGTGGACACATTCAACCATATTTAGTCAACAATTGGCCCAAAGAATTCTCAACTCCCTTAAAATGACAAGGTGAGGTTTACCAAGGAACCCAAAGTTCCAACAAAAATCTCCTTACCAAGAGATGAAGATATAGAGGATCCTAGAAGTAGGTATAACAGATTAACCTTCCAAGGTATTAATGATTGTCACAAGATCTCTAGTGGTGATTATGAAATATCATTAGTATCCACATGTAGGAAATAAAATCTCCAACCTTTCAAACCCTGGACCCCATACCTTTCAGGACCACCCTACAGGTTGACATATTACCTTAAAAACTTATTTGATGTCATGGCTAATGGTCCATGTGAGTTGGAAATATGGTCATTGAAGTATTGCATTTCCAACTTGCCCAGAATTGTGGTGGTTTCTTCCTCCAACATGATTATTCTAGGATTGATACTTTTGATAGGAGGTGGTTTCAATATCATCCCAAGATCCACTATATCAGACCAAATTTGGTGGCCATCTAGTGGATCTTCAAATAAATATACAAGCTCAACCTCCATACCATGAAGAAAATCCTAGTCCTTTGAAAGCCCTAAAATATTCATACCCGTGCTTGAATTTATGCTCTCTTCACCATTTATATCTAGTTGCATATAATACTTCTTGGATATTTTGTAAGTTTTAAACCTATGAAGTAAAGAAATGCATATACATTCTTAAGAAAAACATAAATTAATCAATGGATCATACACACAGTACACAAAGATTTACGTTGGAAACCCTTAACCAGGAGAAAACCAACCTTCCTTGGTGTCTCACCTTTCAACTCTTCATTGTATTAATTTCACCATTCAAAATACAATATATACAATATTTTAGGTATTCTGTAGCTACCAAAACCCTAATCTCTTAATCCAGGATTAATTTAGAAAACCGCTAAAAATAGAAAAATCTGCTAAAATTGTCAGACGTAGTTGTCAAATATGACGTGCCCACGCACACACATGCAAAGAATATATAACACATACCCAACATTAGCGCACTTTTTGTTTTCTTTGCATACAGGGGTTCACGGGATTACATAGTCAACAATCTAGTTGTTATTCTATATGAGGAGAACTTCTCTCTGCTCACAGACTTTGTCAACGAATCTGCAACATTCTTCAAAGTATCAACTTTTTCCAGCAAGACCTTCTTTTCTTCAACCATGTATCTCACAAAGTGACACTGAACATCAATATGATTTGTCTTTGAATGATAAGCAGGGTTGTCTGCCAATAATATTGTACTCTGACTGTCACAATCTAATCTCACTTCTTGTTGTACCAACCTAATACTTGAACACAATCTATGTAACCATATTACTTCCTTGATTGCATGAGTGGCTTCCATGTATTCAAATTATGTAGTTGAGAGTGCCACTACAACCTATCTTTTGTTCATCCAACTGATGTAACATCCCCCCCCCTATATATATGTCTGAAATTGCTTAGGAATTTATTTCCATTTTTGGTAAATTTGAAATTGGAAAAGTATTGCCATTTATGGAAATTCTGAATTTCGAATTTAGTTAATTGTAATTAATGATTATGACTATTGGGCAAAGATCTGATTTGAACCAACTAACTCTTTGACTATGACACTTGTAAGAAACAAATATTTTTATATTTATTGTTGATGGACAAATGGAACAACCAGGTTAAAATCAGCTAACCATGATTCCATGAGTGGGGAACATGTTGGAACTACCTCAGGGATGAATGTTACAAGTGGCAAATCAATAATTTAGCCATTAGAAGTCCCTAAAAATCATGGACTTGGAAAGTTGCAAACATTCTCAAGGGGAAAATACCTAGGCACAATTGTTTTTGATATATAGCATATGGGAGGAGGCAAGACGCTACCTAGTATGCTGGGGAAAAATGAATTATCTCTTATTGTTATGAACACTACTTTATGAGTGTGAGGCAAGGAGAAATTGTTGAAACTAAAGGACTATTGTTGGGGAGGAGTTCTGATTTCGCCCTCATGGATTCATGGTCAGGCTAGGGGGTGAACATGACAAGTAAATTGGCTGCCCTATTCTAAGGTTGGGAGGAACTTGGTTGTTCCATTCGTTGTTCAGCAATTGTTCAAATATGTCTATCTACTCCTTCTCTGGTCAAATGCTTTTTGAATTATTGACGGATAGAATGTATCTGTTTAAATCTGGATGAATTGTGTTGTTTATTAAGTTCTGTTGAAATGGGATGAACTGTGGGATAAACCCTTACAATTTAGCTGTAGGCATTGGCAAAACTATCTATGTATCTTGGATAGGAATGGAATTTAATTTTGGAAAATATTAGAAGATACATCTGTATTAAATAGAATATCATTTCAATACTGTACTAGATATGTGATTCATATATATCTAGATATTCAGTGTGTTAGTGAACTAAAGACTGTGCAAATGCTAAAGGAATTTGTGAAATTAAATCTGGGATTTAACAATATGAACAGACATATCTTTGTAAAGCCCTCTCTCTAATTCTGGACAAATTGATCTATTGAATTGTATACTGTTGAAATGAAGTAATATTTAGTAAAATCCTTGCAGTTTCATTGTACTCCTTTGGTAAGGATATCTCTGGAAGTAAACTTGAAATTTAGATTTATGATACATATATTATTGCTACGGATTTAATACACGAGTTGTACAAACAGTGAGAAAATCGGACTGTACAAACATTATTGAAACTTGGAATAATTACCTACAATAGAAAATGACTATATATATATACATACATATAGTACTATAATTTAAATATATATAAATGATACCAAATAGTTATACATGACAGTCTGTGTAAACAAGATGGAAGATAG
>JZKD02S1554992.1:258420-275695 GCA_000966675.3 Picea glauca
ATTTATTGTCCAACTATTATTAAGGGATAATAATAGTCGACATACATCTATAAATAGAATTCGCTCACCATCTATAAATAGACATCATCTATAAATAGAATTTGATCATCATCTAGAAATAGACTTCCACCTAAAAATAGCCTGAGTCACCATCCTAGTGTAGGTGCATAATTTTCACTAGGATCTTCTTGTTGAATCTCAACACTCCCTCTCAACAATAAATGGATTATCCTTCACCCCAATCATATCTCTATGGTATTCGAATTTTCTCCTGGTGAGCACCTTCGTCAGAATGTATGCATCCTGATCTTCCATAGGAATGTACTGAAGCAACATGATCTTCCATTGCACACAATATCTGATATGATGATACTGGATATCTATATTCTTAGATCTATCATGAAACATAGTATTAATCAAGATTTTAATGCAACTCTAATTATCACAATGAATCATTGTTGGATCTAAATGAGAACCAAACAAACCAACCAAGATCTTTCTCATCTAGATAGCCTCACATGCAGCTTGACTCACTGCCATGTATTCCGCTTCCGCTGAACTGAGTGCCACAGATCTCTGTTTCCTGTTGTACTGGGAAATAGTTGTAGATATGATACTAAAGATCCCCCCTGATGTGCTCTTTCTATCCGTTGGGTTTCCGGCCAAATATGCATCCATGAAGCCATGCAAATTCACCTCATCCGTCTATCTGTACCATAAGCCATACTCAAATGTGCCCTTCAGGTATCTCAGGACATGCTTACCTGCCTTCCAAAAGAGCTTGGTAGGATTAATCATTGCTTAACTTAGTTAGTTAATCACATAGCAAATTTCCAGTCTCGTGTTCACTAGATAAATTAGTGAACTCACTAGTTGTCGATAGACAGTAGCATCCACTACCTCTCTAGAAGTAGCATCCTCTTTTCTCCAGTTTCCTGGAAGAGGAATATCCATGGGTTTGGAGCTCTCCATGTGAAAATTGCCCACTATCTCCCTTGCATACTTTCCTTAAGACACGAAAATTTCACCATCTCACTACCATATTTCCAATCCAAGGAAATAATGAAGGAGGCCCATATCCTTCATTTCAAACTCCTTTGAAAGATCATCCTTGCATGAGTGTATCATTTTCTCATCACCAGACAATATTAAATCATCAACATAAAGAACAATGATTAAAATCTTACCCTCCACCATTGCATCAACCCAAGTGGGATCCTACACTGCTTCCTGAAAGGAAGATGGTTCAGTCACAATAAATTTTCTCATGAGAGCCATGTATCCAGTAAATCAATCAGGAGACTGTCTCTGTCTGGGTTGTGAAGTAGGGGCTCCTACATTCTATGCAGCATCTAGTCTCAATATATCAGCTTATGTGGTGTGCTTTCTACTATTTCTGATGGATGGCTCTGCATGAGTGGCTTCCTCCACTCCATGAACCTCCTCATATGGCTAATCCACATCTTGAAACTCATCTTTTGGAACTAGTATCTCCTCCTCTGCATGCAATTCTAGCTCCCTCTCAAGCAACAACCGCATGGCTTTCCCCTCATCGAATTTTATATCTCGTCGCATAACAGTCATATTACTGTTAGGAAAATACACACGATAATTATGGGGTGTTTCTATGTACCACACAAATATCCCAACTTCAGCAGTCGGCTCCATCTTCTTCCTGGCATTCTTAGTCACATGCACATAAACAGATAAACCAAAAATCTTAAAGTGAGAAACATTCGGTTTCTTACCAGTGAAAGCTTCTTCAGGTGTACTCATTCCAAGTACTCTATGAGGACAATGATTTTTCACATAAACCACAGTGTTGCATGCTTCCACCCACAAATGAATTGGTAGGCCTTGATCATGCAACATCACTCTTGCTTCACCCATGATCGTTCGGTTCTTCCTCTCTGCGACCCCATTTTGTTGTGGGTTATGAGGTGCTATGAGTTCTCTTTGAATTCCTTCTTTGCTACAGAAGTATTTGAATTCGTTAGAGATGTATTCTTCACCATTATCGCTCCTCAGATCCTTCACTTTCTTCCTCGACTCATAGAACTTTGAGACTGTTTGATCCTTCTTCTGCATGAAGAAGATCTAGTATTTACGATAAAAGTCATCAACAAAAATAACATAATACTTATGTTTTGTTGTTGAAGCAACCGAGAATGGTCCACACACGTCTGTGTGAACTCTCTCTAGGATCATCGAAGCACGGTTCTCCTTTATGAGAGGTGGGATTTACATACTTCCCCATGGTGCAACCCTTGCACTGATCTAACTGAGCAAGTGTTCCCATTGGAAGTCTAGTATATACTTGTTGCATGATTTTCAAGGCTCTATGATGAAGATGGCACAATCGCCTATGCCAGAATTCACCCTCATCCCGGCTCACCACTTTTTATACCTTTCCCATCATGTTAGCACAGCCATATACCTCTATATTGTAGATATTCTTAACTCGAATCCCTATCTTCTTGACTTGACCGGTTGTTTTATGTCGCAAGAAAGATTTTCCATCATTGAAAACAACAGCATAGCCTTTGTCCTCCAACATTGCGACTAAGACCAAGTTTTTCTTCAGACTTGGAACATGCATAACATATTTCAATTGAAATGGTTTACCTGACTCCCTCTGAAAGGTAATGGTACCAATTCCAATCGCATTGTATCTTCCATCGTCACCCATCTCTATATTCATTTTGAGATATTTCTCCTCCAAGTCACTGAAAATCTCCTTATCTCCCATCATGTGGAAGGAAGTGCCACTATCCAAATACCACACCAATCCTATTGCACTTGATGCCATGCATGCGATCAAGGAGAAGTCAAGTTAAAATTGTGAGGCAAGGGCCTCACCAGCTGCAGCTCTAGCAGCCTTCTTGTTCTTATTCTTCTGTAGACAGTTAGTAGCGAGATTCCCATGTTTGTGACAGTAAAAACACTTCACTTTGGACAAATCCATCTTCTTTCATTTAGACTCGGATTTTGAATGGAATTTCTTCCCCTTCCCTTTCCTTGCCTTGGCAACCAAAGAACAATCCTCTTCATCATCATGTTTTGATGAAGAGCCACAATTTCTTAAAAGTGAGGAATCAAATTTCAAAGGTACTACAATGATCCAACAAAAATACTTACCTCCATGATTCATTGTCCTTCACCACGACTTGATGATATGGAATTTGACTACGTCTATATTTAACTAATCACCACTAACCATGAATACAAAATATCAAAGTGTCTTCTTGGTAGTCACATTTCTTCAGTTTTAATTGCAATTTGTTAGACCTTCATGTTTCCAACACCTACAACAAATGGGGGACATGTTCCTCATTTGTATTTTTGTGGATGGGTATGTCATCTAAGTGAAAAACCACAAAAGAATATATGAATGATATTAGAACCTTATTCATTGACAATGTCATGAAAGTGGATGGTGCATTAGTGATCCCAAAATGCATCACTCTCAATTCAAACAATCCTTTAATATTACTTTTGAAACACATCTTCCAAACTGTGTAATACAAGAAACCACAATGAACACAAGCAAGTTATTATTACTATTGTGAAATAATGGGTACCAATAGAACTTCATTGTACCTAAATTAATAATTATTATGATCTCAAGTTGACACTTGAATTGGTGATCCAATTTGATCATTGGTTGTAAAGAAAATGTAAGCAAGATGGGCCAATTTCACTTCTAAATAAAACCATGGCATATTGATAGAGGTAAAACCATTATATATAGGCCAAGAAAATATGTGTGGGATGCCCAAGAAAAAATCCAAATATATCACCAACCATAATTAGGAGAAACCACAAGGTGAAGAGTGTCACTATTGGATCAACTTTGGATGCTCCAAATTGAGAAATCAATCAAATCAAGTATCTACAAGAACCTTAACAATTGTTATTTGGAACATCATGGGACACATTTCCATGCTTTAATCACATCTACTAATAAGAGTGGAAAACATCCATGCTAACTTTAGTGGTGGAGGTTAATCAATCAATGCATCCTAATATGGAGTATAAATGAGAATTCTAATGTATCTTGGCGAAGGGTGGACTTTATTTGACTTAGATTTGGCATGAAGAACCATACCTTAGGCATATTAAGGAATGAAAATTGAGGCATATGCAATGTTTTGTTGAAAGATTGAATGATATGCCTACTTAACATTGTAAGATGGAGAAAGGGTTAGATTTCAAAAAATTGATACATATGTGAGGAATAATAATGGGGTTTACAAGGATATGTAAGCCAAAGGTGGTAAAAACATTGATAATAAGAACCCCTATTTCATTAAATTTGGATTAAAAAGGAAGAATCTAGACTAAGAAACTATGAATTTGAATTATGAAAGTGTAATATCGACCTTTCTAAAGTGTGAAATTGGGTTCTAAGAGTGGAAAGATTGAAGAGATGCAATAAAATAAAAATAGGAAACAATAGTGATTGTATTCTAGAGTTTTATTTTATAATAATTATTTAATGTAGCATCACTCGAATAAAATATCATTCGTCAGTACCATTCCCACTCTCAACATTGTGCTCCATGTGTTCTTGTTATGTCTTAATAGTTTCAATTACCTTCTCATTTATTTTTTTCTTCTCTCATGTGCATCCTACCCTTGTTGACTATGCCCATATGATGGTATTAACATCAATGAACATAATTTTCTTCTAAACCAACCCATTTTTGTTTTTTACATAAATAGTTATTATACAATTCTTTGTTAACCTTTGATCTTCTAGATGGCTTCCACCATTGAACCTTTACTTTGAAAGACTCGATAGTAGCCTTTGGATCTTGGTAAACACTTCCATTTTCCATATTCAACCATATCACACAATATTGCTTTCATGATTGTACTATGAGCATTTGTTCCTCTATAACCTCATCATTTGGAGAGAATGGATATCTAGGCTTGTTGCATAGAGGTCCAACATAGAAATTGTTGGCGCAGACCTATTTTGGGAAGAAAATTATATTTCAGGAGCAGGCCCATTTTTGGAGAGAAAGATCTATTTTTTGAGCGCACGCAACAGGTGGTAGAAAAGAAACATGCAGAAAAAGAAGGAAAAACAACATGCCGAAATAGGAGGAAAATCAGTGTGGCGCACATGCAGGAAGACCTATCCATGTTAAGGTTAGGGTTTTGGACATGAATGTAATGCCTATAAGCTAGTAGAGTAGTATAAATAAATACCTAGGAGGTCTAGGTTGGGGGTTCAAGAGTTGTTGATTTTGGGGGTTCAGTTATTATTTTTATTGTTATGGTTGTTGAGTTGAATAAGATCGATTTTAAGGGTTAGTTCACAGGTTGTGGAGACTGGTGTGATCTAGTCCACCTCACTGAGGGTATTTACCCTCCTTTTTATTGTAATCATGAATATGTAATGCGCACAATGCGGATTTTGCATAAGAATTAATAAAAGAGAAGAAGAGCCAGGTATTTGTGGATGTAGCCCCAAGGAGGGTGAACCACGGAAAAATAATGTGTTCTATGTGTAATGAATGATTGTTTTTATTGTTCTTTTAATCACTAGTTAAAGAATGAATGGTTAAATCTGATTATAACATCATGCATGCATAATTTAATGATGAATTCATCCTAGAAGTAGATGAAAAATTAATGATGTTGATGCATAAGGAAAATAATCAACACACGATTCCCACTCCTTCCTAGACTGCAAAAACCTACGTATTGCAGTCCTCCATAAATTTATCTTGGGTGAGACTGCGATGTGCACTTTGTGCACATCGTTTCCTTCTGGGTTACCAGGAGGGCCGATATTTTTGAGGGTTTTGTCTGAAACCTATTGAGAACAAAACCTGGGTCAGCCAAAGTAACCAACAAATGGTTTTGTTTCTGGTTGTAACTGCATAGGATTGAGTGGAAAGGATTTGTGGAAGAATAACATGGAGGATGAAAGCATAGAAGGGAATGTTCAGGCCATGGAATCCAATGAAGGAGGAGATTGAAATATGGGTAATGAAAAAGGAAATCGAGTTTTCATATAAGGACAACATAAACCCTAAACTCACACCGTACAAATATGTGTTTAGCGACTTGCATGAGGTATTTTTCTATGATTTTCCACATCTATTGCAGGAGTGTTTATTGAGGTTGAAGGATAATCATCCTATGAATCGGATCAAAAATCTAGTGTCGCATCATGTGGAGATCGTGTAGTTACAGTGAGTGAATAATAAATTTACACGCACAGTAGATTTTTTGTTAGACAGTATTATTGTAGGGTTTATCATTGGGTTTGCAGTTGATACTGTGAATTCCTACACTACTGCATATCGGGAATTTTTTAAGGGACCCAAAGGTAGGTACATCATATCACTTTATACTTCTATCAATATTTTATTGTATGACAAAGGTGTGATGACTATGGAATCAAATAGCTAAACTTCACTGTACGCATGGGGGAAGGGGGGGAGCACTGACATGAGTTTGTGATATGGACAGGGAGATGGATAAAGGGAAGAAGGAGGACATGGAACCAATCATGATGGAAGAGGACTAGATAAAGTAGATAATTGAAAAATATGGAAAGATGTGTAGTGGAATACCTTACCAATATAAGAAGAATAACAAAAAGAGGGTCATAACTGACAGAGAGGGATTGGCGAGCAATGAAGAAGAGGTAGAGGATCTTCGGGATGTGGAGAAGATTGAGGAAATATTGTGGGAAACATATGAGAGAAAAACAAGAGGTCTGGGGTCAGGAACAGAAGGAAGAACTCTAGTATAAAGCACGGTCAGTGTGGAACATACAACCCCATGTGCGAATAATACATCTGAAAGAACAACAACATTTAGAAAACCAAATTTTAGTGGAAGAGGAGCAATAGGTCAAGATTCCAATCAAGGAAAACCAAGTAGGGGAGAAAGTTCAGGAAGTAACATTCAATAATCTACACTACGCAGAGGAAGTAGTTCGACATAGTTCAAAATGACAGAACTAGATTCCACTATCAGATTACCAGAGTTTTTGGGAGATGCATCTAAGGAACCTAAAAAACATCTATTTGTTTGTGAAAATATCTAGGAATCAAAGCAGATTACAGACAAGGATACAAAATTCATGCAGTTAGCTATAACACTCAGAGACCGCGCGTTGGACTGGTACATGAGCCTTGATGTAAACAGTCCACAAGGATCACCAAAAATTGTCATAGAGGTGAAAAAGATACTGGTAAATGAGTTTCATAAGCCAAGATCAGAAGACTAGTACACGAATGAAATGATCAAAATTAGGAAAAAATTAGGTGAGTCTGTCTGGGAGATTGATAAAAGGTTCAAAAGTTTGAAAGGTAAGTTGAAGTATTCAATTATTGACATACAAAATAGGTAGTTATTTGTCAACTCATTGTTACCACACTTGAAGTATCCTTTGAGACAAAATAAGTTCCAAAATTAGGTAGAGGCCCTACAAGCACCCCTGTACCTAGAAGAAAACAAGTATTAGTAGACAAATCCAACAATAGAGGATATGAAAGAGGATCTGAAGAGTCGAACATTCAACACAACCAGAATAAGGGAAAATAGAAGAGAGAAGTTGTTTGGTGTACGTTATGCAGGATAGAAGGACATCATAAGAATGAATGTCCAACTTCTATGAAGTACTTGGCAACAGGGGTTCCAAAACCCTTTCCAACAGGACGACCATGATGTGATATTTGTAAGACACATGGTGATCTGAAAATGATAAAGACTTGTATTCTTGAAAATATTTGCAAGTTTTAATTCATGTGTTCAAATGAAAATGGATCAATTTTTCAAACACAACTTTTATAGAAATTACACATTCAAGATGCATATAAACAGCAGCAAATAATAGTGAACAGAAAACACATAACACAACAAATGATAAAGGAGTTTACCCCTCTCTTGGGCTACATCTCCTGGTCCAGCTTCCAATGGATATTTTGTATTATTTGCTCAAAGTGCTAAAATATGTTCTTTACAGTGCTCAAAATTCCAAATAGATGGCTCCAATGGCTTTAGAACGTCCAAAAACCCCTAGCTGGGCTTTTTCGGCACCTCGTTTGGCCAAAAATTGAAGAAGATAGGCTTCCTAGAAGTTCCCCTTCAAACTTGATGTCTCCGGATCACCAAAATCCACCTCTTCCTCCTCAACCTAGCCCCCACATGCATTTATGTGTTAAAACTCAGCACCGGGCGCAACCGCACAAATGGTGCGAACTGTAGGACGGTTACGTGCCTAGCCCCTAACCGCCAAGGCCCATGGGCATGTGAAGCACCATATGACTGCGCACATATATATAAAGGGATACATTTAAACATATGGTAAGTGGTCAGAGGCACGCGCCAGTGGTTCTATACACATACACATATGACCGGGGGCCGAGGCTAAGCCCCGGCCCGGACCGCACCCATTTCAAATCTATTCAAACTTAAATAATTTTTAAAAGGTTATATGTTAAGAACCATGTGGGTAGCGCGTCGGTTGGGTAGCCATTCCCAAAGATTTACCCCTTCCCGGAGGTCGTGGGGTCGAATCCGGCCAACAACATAAATTTTAAACCAACACCAGGGTGACACATGGCGACCATTGATTGGGCCACGTGTCAGCATTTCACTCACCACCAATGACACGTGTCATGTGTCAATTCATCCACAATCCTGCCAACCAACACCTACCACGTGTCATACGGCCCTGCCACATGTCGTACATCTCTACCACATGTTGTACGGTCTGCCACGTCAGTGTCCGTACAAATTGTACAATCAGCACATTTTTTTGTTTGTTTGTCGTTTTGAACAAAACGCGATATCTCTCTCATCCGACATTCGTTTGAACCCAAACAAGTTGCGTTGGGTTCGTGAAAATGAGGCCTACACTCTCATTTGATTTGAATCAATTCCGAGCACTTTGAATTTTTGAGCAAAATTTGATCCCCTGGATCACATGGGCATGATTCATATCATTGTCCAATGATGCAAAAGTATAAGACAGTATCAAAAAGTTTGTATTGCAATTTTTTCAAATCAGTGGGTCATGATGATAGTGAATCTAGAACACTGGAACTGATGAGAGAAATAACTTCAAACAATTACAGGGTGCAAGAAGATATGATGACAGGGAAATCTGCACCATATTTCAACAATGTGYAACCACAGTTCAATCCCACACAGCTGAAGTACAAAAATGCACAGCCACAGTATAATGCCACRCAGTCTAAAAAKATACCCAATACAATGCACCACRAGGAGATAGAGGTGTATTCGGAAGTGTAGGTCGAGGCAGATGAGGATGCAGATGAGGCARAGGGGCAATAGTCTTCCACAACATTCAACAACCAGGACATTATGCAAGGGATTTTCCACTTCCACCTACGACATGCATGTATTTTCGCACAATATACCATGACACAAAAKACTTCCSAGCACTCTTGGGAAAAATATAGGAAAAAGGAAACAGAACAATCAGAATATGTAGTGGATTCATGCAGAAGCCAGGGATGATGGGAAAAAAATAAATATAGTTACTCGAGGAGGAGCCAAGATAGGAGTTGATGTAGAAAAATAGGATCTAGCTCAACAATAGTGGGTCAAAAATAACACTAAGCCACAGAATCATTTTGACACACGGAAAGAAAAAGGAAACATTTAGGGAGGCTAGAAAGGATATTCTCAAAGAGAACATTGTGTCTACATCAGTTGCGTAGAAAACTCAGGATCCACCAATGTACGAGATGCAAAGGAAAACCTTTAGAGAAAGTAAGTAACATAAAGAATTTTCTCCAATCCTGTGTTAATTTATTGACTGATCCATCGTCTATTAAGGTCTTACAAAATTTTCTAGAAATATGCAACACATAAGTGGAAGGGAAGTTAGAGCAGAAAATAGTCAATCACCTCCATACAAGAATAAGAACAAGTAGGGAATTTATGATGAATTCCAACATTGGGGATTTCAATATGGGATATATCATACTTGATTTGGGATATGAAGTAAACATCTTACCTAAGAATACATGGAAGTGTATGGGGGAAACAACATTAGGATATTTACTTGTCTAGTTGAAACTAGCAAATCAACATATTGTTTTACCAATTGGAAGACTTAAAGATGTGACAGTAGACTTGGATGGAGTGTGCACTATGGCATATTTCAAAGTGATAGAGATAGTATATGGCACAACACCCTACCCAACATTACTTGGATTGGATTGGGAATTTTATAACCAGAATATGATCAATCTGGAGACAAGTAAAATGACTTTTGAATCAGGCAAGTACAGAGTGATTGCACCATTGGATCCTTCAAAAAGAGATAGGTTTGTCAAGGTTACTTGTTTGGACTTGGAAGAATTAAATCAGTTATACAAAACTATTGTGTGTGAATAATATTATGTCAGCACAACTGCGGATGGGGTACTCAGCTAGAGAAGCAGTACATCATATTCTTTAGACTTAGACACAGGTCCGAAGAACTGGAAGTAGAGACTATATGAATTCTCAACAAGGAGGTGCACAAGAATATACTGTGTAGTGAGGTGGGTTGGTACAGAGATAAGGGAACCTCCCAGTTTTCTTTGGTTGAACGACTTAGAGGAATTCTTGACAAACTATGAGGAGAAATTTTTGGAAAATCAAAGGTTATTAGCCCTAAATATTTCACTCAAGGAAACACCTACAAGATGGTGGGGTGCACATAAAGAAATAATTTGGAACTGGTATCAGTGTAAAAGGTTACTGCGCATTAGATTTGGCACAGAACATGGGAGAAATATAGTGAAAAAGTATGATGGGAGAGGAAGGTCGAATGAGAACGTAAATAAATGTAGAACATAATGGAGGTTAACACCACCAGAAGAATGGTCTCACTAATTTATCCATACATTAGAAGGGATACTAGGGAATTGGTACATAGACCAAGAGATGTGTAGAGGCACTATAAAATGGACATTATTACAACATAATTGTGTGGTAACCTTCTCATTTGAGCATGAGAACCCCAACATTGATTCAGCTCTGAAGCTTATACAGGGAAGGAACATGAGGTGGATATTATAACAGAATATCAGCAGCAGAACAAACAGACAATCAAATATTTTCTCTCATGTTATCATGTCATAGAGGAAGCACCAGAAGAACATGACCCACGCAAAATTCATATCATAGAAATTGAAGGAGACAGAGAGGTGCAAGTTCCATCTCTGGAGTTAGAGGCATTTTCTACACCAGGTCAAGAAAGTCAACATTGGGAAAGAATAAAATCCAAAAATGGAAATCATTGGAGACTAATGGGATGAGTAGACACTAGAAAGGATAACAAAGTTATTATGCAAATACAGTGACCTATTTCCAAAAACCTTTACAGAGATGAAAGGAATAGAAGGTGATCTAGGTGAGATGAATATACCCCTAAAAACATATGCTAGACCTATTAGATAGAGACCTTATAGATTGAATCCAATGTATGAACAGAAAGTGAAATTTGAAATTGAATGAATGTTGGAAGTTGGTATCATAGAACTAGTGGAGGAATATGAATGGATCATTCCCATTGTATTCTAGAAAAAGAAGCAAGGATGGATCAAGATTTGTGTAGATTTTAGGGAATTAAATGATGCTTTCTTACATGATCCTTTCCCTACCCAATTTACATATGAGGTCTTGGAGAATGTGGGAGGCCATGAAGCCTATTCATTCACTAATGGATTCTCAAATTA
The DNA here is from genome assembly GCA_000966675.3 of Picea glauca. Classification (NCBI taxonomy): domain Eukaryota; kingdom Viridiplantae; phylum Streptophyta; class Pinopsida; order Pinales; family Pinaceae; genus Picea; species Picea glauca. The sequence continues at coordinate 270,147 of JZKD02S1554992.1, forward strand.
TCATCGGATCAAAATAGCTCCAGAGGATAGGCATAAGACTACATTTTCTACAAAATGTGGATCATACCAATATACATTCATGCCATTTAGGTTGAAGAATGCACCAACCATCTTTTCAAGGGTGGTCAAAGTTGCTTTTAAGGAGTTCATAAATCAGTTTTTAGAAGTGTATCTTGATGACTGGATTTTCTTAAGTCTTTTGAAATATCATGTATAAGTCCTACGACTAATGTTGGAAAGATGCAGGAAATGTCAGATCTCATTAAACATCAAGAAATGCATTTTTGGCACACCTTTTGGAATATTGTTGGGACATATAGTGTGCAAATAGGGTTTACTGGTTGACCCTGCAAATATTGTTTTAATTGTGAATTTACTGCTAAATTTGGCAGCATCAACAGTCATTCTCCAATGAGAGGCCATATGGACCACCCTGAGGCTAGCCAGGGAGATTTGGAGAATCAACCAGTCTTGTGAGGTATTGATAAAAGCCAGGGGGAACATACAACCTCTGTGAGTCAAACCAAAAGTCAGGAYGAACGAGATGATATGTGAGTCTAATGCAAAATTCAGGGGGAACRTACAACCTTTGTGAGCATAGACAGTCTAGTGCAAAAGTTAGGAGGAACGTACAACCTCTGTGAGCATAGACATACTAGTGMAAAATTCAGGGGGAACATACAACCTCTCTGAGCCTAGTCAAACCTTGTGAGCCATGAGAAAAAGTCAAGGAATATATCAAAAGTTGGGWTGAATATAAAATTTGTATGAGCTAGAAACAAACGATATTCCTAATATTGCAAATGATATAAATGTATTGATCTAGTGCGTTGGCACGTGTAAAATTATCCACCATGAAGAGAATTTTGAATTGCCTTGTAAAGAGTCAAGTTATAACTGAAGTCTCAAGTCTAGTTCTATTTTAGAACTAAAGTGTAATGTTGAGTTGTAACTGAAGTCTCAATTCTAGTTTTATTATAGAACTAATGTGTAATGTTGAGTTTTAACTAAAGTCTTAAGTCTAGTTCTATTTTAGAACTAAATTGTAATGTTGAGTTGTAACTGAAGTCTTAATTCTAGTTCTATTTTTGAACTAAAGTGTAATGTTGAGTTGCAATTGAAGTCTTAAGTCTAGTTTTATTTTAGAACTAAAGTGTATGTTGAGTTGTAACTGAAGTCTCAAGTCTAGTTCTATTTTTGAACTAAAGTATACCAGTCTAGTTCTAAGTTCGAACTAAAGTATGAAGCTGAGTTATGATTAACTCATGCAAAAAGGTTACTATTTTGAGTCTCTCCTCTTCTCCTCTTCAGCCTATATAAGCAGAGGTCGACCCCTCTCTTCAACATAGTTTTGAGATGCAGGTTAAGGGTGAAGAAATAGAGGCACACGTCAATGATAAAGAGGAAACATACCAAAGAAGCATGTCAGTGTTGTATATCAACAATAGAGGAATCATATCAGAGGTGTATTTCAACAAGGTATTTTAGGTCTTTGTCAGGTCAGAGTCATCCTGGAAAGATCTTTAAGAGCATAACATTCATGGTGGATATTTGTAAGTGATCTTACATTATTAATGCAATAAAGGAATATCATTTGCTGGGGGTTTTCTCCCTGTAAATATTGGCATGACAGACACATAAAGAAGAAGATATTTAAGAAGGGATACCTAATTCTCCTCTATGATAGTAAATTTTTGCAACATCCTGGTAAATTCAGAATGCATTAGCTTAGACCATATGAAGTAAAGAATGTCACGGATGGAGGCTCTGTGTACTTGACAGGGACAGAACTAAAAGGAAAGGTGAATGGTATTCGACTGAAACTATACAGGGACATTCAACCTACTAACTCTTATTAGTTGCAGCACAGTGAGGAAACTATGTGTATAGTGTACTATAGTAGATATTAGGAAAGAAAACTTCTAAAAAAAAAGAAATAAAAAGTAGAAAAAGAAGAAAAATACAACAAAAGGAGGAAGTCGGTTGAACGACAAGAATGCAGAAAAAGTAGTGCACAGTAAGTGGTGTGAAAAAATTAGGGGATTGCATGCAAGAACAATTGGACACAATAAAAATGCATACAAAAAGTGAAAAATATGGCCACACAATTATGAACAGGTTTATAAAGTGCGGAAAGCAAGGGTTAGATCAACACTTAGCGATTTTTTAGCATGAAGCGAGCTAGAAGCGTGTGACCTAGCAGAAATTGTGTGGAGAATAGAGAAATTTTCCAACCTACATACAACATGGAACCTCCAAAGTTTTGTGCTCCAAGGAAATACATTAGGGTTACTCGACAGGGCCAAAGAAGAAAGGAAAGGATGGTGGAGCCCAAGACTGTCGCAGATATGGAAGATGTCAAGACCTTGGAGACAAATTCACTCAGACCAATGAGGGTTGAAGCGGAAACCACGATAATGGCACAAGGGGAAATTGGGAAAAGATCTGAAAATAAAAATGGAAATACAAACCCTGACGTAGAAAAACATGCCAAGCTTGAGGGAAGGAAGGAGCAGCAATAGGGGCAGGGCATAGAGGAATTGTTGGTCGGAGATATTACCAACCAGTCAGATTCTAATGGACAGGAGGAAGATATGACCCAAATAGTAGCGGAGGGCCATCCAACAATTGAAAAGAAAATAAAAAAGTAGGAAAAAGTTGAAATAACACTCCCCCACATCTCCAATGTCGTGGTCATTGTGGAGGACATGCTTAGAAAGGTGCCCAAATTGAGGTAGTTGGACCACGATGTCTGCGATGTGGAAAAGTTTCTAGACCTGGCCAAGGAATCTTACTTGGTGAACATATGGGAGATTGGACCCCTAGGAAGACCTATCATGGAGCTCGCGTAGTGGATAATAGGGCTCTACAACTCTGGAATCATGAACCTCCTGGACATACTGCACTTCGGGCGCGGTAAGAATGTGGGGTTGTGCGTTAAGAAATTGTTGACCTAGGTACATGGAGGAAATATTTGGATGGATAGGCTAGTCCATATTGATGTAGCATTGATCACAAAAATTATAAGGTTTCCCATAGTTGGTGCACAACCAGAAGAGTAATTGGACAACAAATATCGCAAGAAAGAGATTGTTGAGAGAGTCAAGGCGAAGTTTGGTACCAACAGAGGGAACATGGGCATTGTTATTAAATACATCAATGACATTAGATAAACCCAAGAGGCAAGTCAAGGTAGGCCCATCAACAAATAAAAATATCCCAGCTTCTAACACCAAGAAGGTTGTTGTGCCCAATTAGGCATCTGGAAGCAGCATAGTGTCGAAGAGGCCAAGGAGGAAAGAAATGGTGCCTAGGGAAAAAGTTCAGAGGGATGCCAAGAATGGAGAAACATCTCAGGATGAAGAAGAGGGGGCATAGAAAAAAAAAGAGTGGGTAAAATCCCTCACATGAAAAAATTACTACAATGCAAGAGGTGGAAACACGCAAGAAAATGAAATAAATGAAGGATCCCCTATCATCACCCTGACAGAAGACGATGTCAAACTAGTGGTAGATAAAGTCCAGTATAGGGAGGAATATGTGGTCTTCATCACTGAAGTGCAGAGGGAGGGGATCATGGTGAATCTATTGGATGTCCATGATACTATGCTAAGAATGAAAATGTTTACAGAATAGTAGGCTACATTATAGTAGCCAGAAAATACACAGCAACCCCCTGTGTAGAAGGAATGAGACAAAACAGTGGCGACAATGGTGAAGTGAAGTGACGCATTCACAGTCACACAACACATGCTCAGATTTGATCAGGATACCGCACAAAAATACATGGGGGACATAGAACAATTGGATTTTTTCATGGCACAGATACCCATGAAAGAACTATACATACTCTAGGCCAGTGTAATGCAGGAGGTACAATCCAGAGCCCACGCAAATGCCACCAACTTGGAATTCGGTAGGGGGGTTGCAAAGATGTTACAGATTACCTATGACCAGTTGAATTTGGAGAAGGAGGAGGGAAAATAATGCATCGACAAGATAGAGAAAAGGATAACAATGATATATAACTACATTCCAGACAGCGTGCAAGCATCGGATAGGAGCGCAGACAAAAAGATAAAGATCATTGTGCAGACAATCGAGGGATATAGGCAGGAGGTAGAGGATTTGAAATAAAAACTTAATCCTATGACTCCTCCTAAAGTTCGAGAGAAAATAGAACAACAAGCATCCTTCCAGACATATGAGATGGCAAGGGAAGCCAAGGAAGTCACATAATTGTTTGACATAACAACGCAAATATGGACTACTTTGGAGGAGGATTAAAATGTCCAATAGTTGGACCAGGAAGAGGATACCATCATCATTCCAATGTAGGACTTGAATAATTGATATAAATCCATGAGTATCATATAATTCTTGAAGGGAATGTAGGAGATGAAGGCCCTATAGGAAGACTTAAAAACTGCACAAATAAATAAGAAAGCAAGGCAGGCATAGTTGGAGCCCCTCTAGAAGCAAGCAGCGCAGACAACTATGGAACTGGAGGAAGAAAATAAAAGGATGGTGCAGGAACATATAGAGAGTGAAACATTGTTGCAAGAACATATAACACTGCAGATGGTTGAGGCGCTAGCAGAAAAAGCTATGCAGGTGAAAGGAAAAGGGAAGGAACTAGCAGAAAATTTCCACATCTTGGAGAAGGTTGTACAGGGAGCACGCAACACCTGAGTGGCTCAGGATGAGTGACATTTCATTGTTGGGGGCCTATTGGTGCAGGCCTATTTTGTTATAAAAATAGGACCGCGAAGCAATAAAATAAAACAAATGCGGAAACAAAACACAGAAGATACACAATACAAGAGAGACACAGATTTACGTGGTTCACCCAATGTGGGCTAGCTCCACCAGAGAAATTGCCAGGTCCTTCCTTTATTATTATCTAGCAAATGAAGGGATACAAACTATAGAAAATCCCATTGTAACTTCCTCTTCTTTCTCTCACAGTCTCCTCTCTCAAAATACAATACTTGCCATAATGCATAGCCACAATACATTTCCCTCATAATAGAGGGTTGCCTTCTAGGGAAAAAAACCCTAACATAATTTCTACCGTTAGATATGCAACCTTATAATGAATGGTCCAGATTTACCATGAAATTAAAATATACATTTACAAGGAAATTTTTCCTTTGGGGGATTCACCCCCAGACCCCGCAGAGGAGGTACCCCCCCTCTGTACTCCCCCTACATGGAAGAGTGTACATACTTCTGGGGTGTAAAGTGTTCATGGGGTATAAACATGGCTAAAAGAAAGGACCTTTGAATCAAGAACATAATCAGGCTCCACAACCAACAATCTCCCACTTGGAGACTGGTCTCAAGAACTCCACCGTTGTTGTATATGTTGGACTCTGAACTTTCTTGGACCTAGCAAATTTCTCATCTTCATATTCATTCTTGAAGACCGAATAAAACTAACCAGGAACTTAGTTTCTCTCTGGTTACTCCCTTTGTTAACATGTCTATAGGATTCTGGCTAGTGTGTATCTTTTCCAACTTCAAATGTCCATCTTCCAAGGCAGATC
>JZKD02S1554992.1:275705-286736 GCA_000966675.3 Picea glauca
AGGCACTTGAAGTCATTGAAGGCCTTCGTTAGACAGAGAGCACATCTTGAGGGATATATGGTGGAAGGATATATGTTATATCAATCATTGGTGTATATTAGTCAATATCTTCCTAAATTATCAGCAAAAATGATGAAGGTGCCTCAGATTTGGGATCTCAATTCCATTAACAAATTTTAAGGGGAGGTATTGATCGAGAAAGGTTGAATGAGGAAAGTGAAAGTTAATTAGATGGTATATATCTATAATAATTTGCATTAATATTGATTTATTTCTATATTGTACTTATTTAAGTTTTATTTAGCTTCCATGGTCAATTATTATTTAATATTTACTCTAATTACTATTTTTTATTATTTTTCATACAATTGGTCGAGACTGGGAAGCAATACATTTATACATCACAAACAATCATGATTGGATGAAAGTATGGATAGATCAATGTAATATAAAATTTAATGGTAGGTTATCATGGGAAGGGGTGGCTACTTTGCTTAAAGAAGATCATCATAATCAAGATACCAATCTTACTCAGAGGAAAATTGATTTAGTATATGGTTTAAAAGATAAACATGTAAACATATTATTCACCCACATCATGTTTCAGTTATTTTCCATTATATTGTTGTTTCTTTTCTAAAGTTTTACTAAGTCTAAATCTCATGTTTATTCATTGACAAATATGTATTTTTTACATGTGAGGCATATTGCAATTGAAACACCACAAGGCTATGTGGTGCAATGGTTGTAAATTTCACATCAAAAAGTTCGATGATAAGAAGAAAACCTATGATTCTGGGATAACTGCAGTTTTTCAGGTCACTAATGTTTCCTCTAGAAGTGACAGGTATCCAACAATATCTAAAAATAGATACTATGGGTATTTGAATGATATAATTGAGTGTGAATTTAATTCCTTCAAGTTAGTTCTATTCAAAGTCAAATGGTACAAGTTACAGATGAATGAACGTGATCAAAAAAGAACTGTTATTAAGCAATCCAATGGATTTACCATGGTTAATATAAGGACATTTGAGTTGGGTACAGAAACATATGTTCTTCCAAGACAATGTGAGCAAGTATTTTATTCATAGGTTCCAAGTAAAGCAGGTTGGCTATACGTTGTTAGATATGATCCAAGAGGAAGGCATGTAAAGTATAATGTACCAAAATAACATGATATTGAAGAATAAGAAGATGCAGAGGACCACAAGGTAGATGTATTTCTAGATGAATAAGTTGAAGAAGTTGAGCCATATGTAGATGAAAATTTTATTGACGATGATATTATAAAAAATTACTTTGATGATGATGATGATTTTGATATGGGCAATCCTTTCAATGTCGATTATGAATGAGATGATTTAGATGTAGACTTGGATGAGGACTTAGATGATCAATGATATTGTAGAAATGATGAAACATTAGATTTATGTGATCATTATGTATTTTCATGGTATTCACCATCATCATCATCATCATCATCATCATTGTCATCATGGTCATGGTCATCATCATCGTCATCATCATTGTCATTGTCATCATCCTCTTTATCATCATCATCATCATCATCATCATTGTGTTCATTGTCATCATCATGGTTATCATCATCATCATCATCATCATCATCATAATCATCATCATCATCATCATTGTCATCATCATCATCATCATCATCATCATCATCATCACCATCGTCGTCGTCGTCATTGTCGTTGTTGTCATCATGATCATAATCATCATCATCATCATAATCATCATCAACATCATCATCATTTTCATCATCATCATCGACATCATCATCGTCGTCGTTGTCATCATCATCATTGTCATCAACATCATCATCTAATCCATATGATCATCATCGTCGTCGTCTTCATATTCATGGCCATGGTCATCATCATCCTCATCGTCATCGTAATCGTCATCATCTTCATCTTCTTCTTCATCATCATCATCATCATCATCATCATCATCATCATCATCATAGGCATCATCATAATCATCATCATCATCATCATCATCATCATCATCATCATCTTCATCATGATTATCATCATCATAATCATCATCATCATTTTCATCATCATCATCATCGTCTTCGTCATCATGATTATCATCATCATAATCATTGTCATCATCATCGTCATCATCATAATAGTCATTGTGATCATCACCATCATTATCATATTCATCGTCATCATCATCATCGTCATCGTCATCATCATGGTCATCATCATCATCGTCATCACCCCCATCATCATCGTCATTGGCATCATCGTCATCATCATGGTCATCATCATTGCCATCATTTTGATTGTTGTAATCACCATCATCATCATCGTCATTGGCATTGTCATCATGATCATCTTCATTTCCATTTTCATCATGATCATCATTGTTGTATTTACTTCACACACACCTAGGATTTCATTTTCCTAAGTTTATTCCTTGTTTATTATTCATAATTAGTCATTATCCAGTGTCCTATATTTTAGGGGAGAATATTCTCTTTCAGTTGACACTTCAGTTTTACTAGTTGAGTTGAGTTTAGATGTTGCATTGGAATCATCACCATGATAATTCTACCTTGCCTTGGGATCATCACCAAAGTGGCGCATTAGCCTTGATTCCCTGAGTTAACTCTTCACTACTCACTATTCAATCAGTTAATTGAAGACTAGTTGACTAGTTAACTCAACTAGGTGGCAGTTCACTCTCGTAACTACCTGAGAGACTAGAATAGGTGGCAGTTCATTCTTGTAACTGCTAGTGTGTGTCTATATCACTCTAGACCACCACTATGGTACATTGTTTCACCTCAAGTCGAAATCATTGAGTTATACAGAGTATATCATGTGTAAATTATTCATTATTCAACGGTTAATGAGAATTCTTCCATTCTTTCTCTCCTTCTTCTTCCTTCTCAAATTCTCTCTGCAAATGTGTGTATTATTGTTTAGCTAGATCTATTCTATGTAGGTTCAACACATTTACATGGTATCATAGCCGACCAAAATTTACACCAAAATGTTTTGCAGGTACAAAAGATTGAAGACAATGGAAAGATGAAATTCCAAAAAGAATTCATTCTTACACCTTACAACTATTTTGCACGGAAGGATAAAATAGCCATACATATCTGATATAGAGGGTTGTATAGGTTAACCATGAATATAGATACATAGACGACATCAGCCATAGAAAAATCTAAGTACTTAAATCGCATGGATGAGGCACTCGGAACAATTTGCAGTCTTATTTCTCCCGATCTCCTTTTTCATATATTTTCCTGTAAGACTCCCAATGAAGTTTGGAACGTCTTGGAAGAGATATTTGTAAAATAGGATGAGATGAGGGGACAGATGCTGGAGGTGGATCTTCTCACATTGGATCCAAAAATCTTCAACAATATCCAAGATTTCTTTACAAAATTCAAGGATTTACTGTCACAACTCAAATCTTGTGGGGTTGATAAATCAGCGGAGGAGAAATAAATGGTTCTCACCATTCTCTCCAATATTGGTACTGAATTTTCTGTATTTTTATCTACATTCCATACTGTCATATTCGACTCTGGAGCCACCTGGAAGATGCCTTCTCTTGAGGACTTTATCGAATCCCTGACACAAGAGAAAACCAAGCTCATCAACATGGGCACAATCAAAGGCCCAAGGGTGCATGCACTCACTGTGCATGATGGCAGCCAAAAATATCAGAAATCTAAAGATAAAGATAAGAGGAAATCTCATGCAGATACGAAGAAGAAAGGGTACAAAAAACCCTTCACCGATGCCTCCAGATCCAAAGGAGAAAAGGGGATAAATGCACGTACTGTCACAAAGGATTCCATTCTGAATCCACATGCATGAAAAAAGAAAATAGATCTGATGTCTCAAATACTTCAACAAAACAACATTGGATATTGCATTCCTGAGGTTGCAAAGAAGAAGAAGCCAGAAGATCTGAATTCCAAGAAAGGCAATTCTAGCCATGCCTTGATTGCCATCAACTCCTCACCTGATGCTTGGATTGTAGATTCAGGAGCATCACATCACATGGCTGCCTCAGAAGCAGTATATTATTCTTTGGATGCATGCAAAGGTCCTCCCATTCTAATGGGGGAGAACTCTTCTATTGAAGTCACCGGCAAAGGAAGGATTGAACTCACCAACAGAAGCTTCGAGAATGTGTTGCATGTTCCCAAGATTTCTGTCAATCTTATCTCCATGTATCAGATGATGAATTATGGCACCAGAAAGAAAGTCATATTCACACCAAATACCATGGACATCTACGACATGCAAACCAACTCCAAGGTTGCTACCGGTGAGGTAAATCATCAGTGTAGATTGTATACATTTTCTCAATTCATTGAACCTGATTTTGCTTTACTGCTTACTCATGCTGATGAAAGTAGTAGGATATGGCACGAAAGTTTTGGACATTTGAATTTCAAATACATGCAACATCTTAGCAAGCATAGATTAGTTTATGGTCTACCAGACATCCATTTCTCCAAGGGAGTATGTGAGGGATGTGTTCTCAGGAAACACCCTCAAGAGAAATTCGACAAAGGAAAGTCTCATCGAGCTTCTGCACCTTTATATCTGATCCACAATGACCTCGTGGGTCCTTTTCTGCATCCATCGATCAACAATGCAAGGTTTTTTCTCATTTTTTTTTTATGATTTATCACTTTTACACGGATCTACTTTCTCACTAAAAAATCTAAGGTCTTTCAACACCTCAAAGATTTCAAAGATTTGGTTGAGACACAGTCCGGAAAGAAGATCAAAGTCCTCCAAACTAATAATGGGAGAGATTATGTGAATCTTGAGATCCACAATATTTTCCATGAGGTAGGGATTTAGTTGCAGCATATTGTTCCCTACACTCTGCAGAAAAACGAAGTTGCTAAGCAGAAAAACCGATCTCTAAAGGAGATGGCATCTTGCATGTTGCATGCAAAGTCACTACCACAGAGATTATGGGCCGAAGAACTTAAATGTGAAACATACATACAAAACAGATATCCCCATATATCTGTCAAGGATAAGACCCCTTATGATGCTTGGAGTGGCCTCAAACCGGAAGTGACCCACTTTCATATTTTTGGTTCACGTGCATGGGCCAGGATTCCCTTTGAAAAGAGGAAGGCACTTGATCCACGTAGCACTGAGTACATTTTTGTTGGATACCTTGATGGTCTGAAGGGATATTGGCTTATTGATCTTTCCTTGGACTGGGTCATCATTGAGCGTAGTGTCCAATTCGAGGAAAGTGTCTTACATGTACCTTAGCAGCTGCATGCAGACACCTTCACTCTTCCACCTATCCGAGATGATGAGCATGCACATGTTGACTCTTCTTCAGACAAGAGTTCTGATTCAGAGGACTCTGATGATTCAGATTCAGATTCAGAGTCAGTACAGTCAGATGCAAAGTCAGAGCATCCAGATGCAATTGCAGAGCCAGAGTAGAGGCCCAAGTGGGCATAGACTACTCTTGAGGATGTAGGGGATCTCGTAGGTGATCTAACCNTGCCTTCTCTTGAGGACTTTATCGAATCCCTGACACAAGAGAAAACCAAGCTCATCAACATGGGCACAATCAAAGGCCCAAGGGTGCATGCACTCACTGTGCATGATGGCAGCCAAAAATATCAGAAATCTAAAGATAAAGATAAGAGGAAATCTCATGCAGATACGAAGAAGAAAGGGTACAAAAAACCCTTCACCGATGCCTCCAGATCCAAAGGAGAAAAGGGGATAAATGCACGTACTGTCACAAAGGATTCCATTCTGAATCCACATGCATGAAAAAAGAAAATAGATCTGATGTCTCAAATACTTCAACAAAACAACATTGGATATTGCATTCCTGAGGTTGCAAAGAAGAAGAAGCCAGAAGATCTGAATTCCAAGAAAGGCAATTCTAGCCATGCCTTGATTGCCATCAACTCCTCACCTGATGCTTGGATTGTAGATTCAGGAGCATCACATCACATGGCTGCCTCAGAAGCAGTATATTATTCTTTGGATGCATGCAAAGGTCCTCCCATTCTAATGGGGGAGAACTCTTCTATTGAAGTCACCGGCAAAGGAAGGATTGAACTCACCAACAGAAGCTTCGAGAATGTGTTGCATGTTCCCAAGATTTCTGTCAATCTTATCTCCATGTATCAGATGATGAATTATGGCACCAGAAAGAAAGTCATATTCACACCAAATACCATGGACATCTACGACATGCAAACCAACTCCAAGGTTGCTACCGGTGAGGTAAATCATCAGTGTAGATTGTATACATTTTCTCAATTCATTGAACCTGATTTTGCTTTACTGCTTACTCATGCTGATGAAAGTAGTAGGATATGGCACGAAAGTTTTGGACATTTGAATTTCAAATACATGCAACATCTTAGCAAGCATAGATTAGTTTATGGTCTACCAGACATCCATTTCTCCAAGGGAGTATGTGAGGGATGTGTTCTCAGGAAACACCCTCAAGAGAAATTCGACAAAGGAAAGTCTCATCGAGCTTCTGCACCTTTAGATCTGATCCACAATGACCTTGTGGGTCCTTTTCTGCATCCATCGATCAACAATGCAAGGTTTTTTCTCATTTTTTTTTTATGATTTCTCACTTTTACACGGATCTACTTTCTCACTAAAAAATCTAAGGTCTTTCAACACCTCAAAGATTTCAAAGATTTGGTTGAGACACAGTCCAGAAAGAAGATCAAAGTCCTCCAAACTAATAATGGGAGAGATTATGTGAATCTTGAGATCCACGATATTTTCCATGAGGTAGGGATTTAGTTGCAGCATATTGTTCCCTACACTCTGCAGAAAAACGAAGTTGCTAAGCAGAAAAATCGATCTCTAAAGGAGATGGCATCTTGCATGTTGCATGCAAAGTCACTACCACAGATATTATGGGCCGAAGAACTTAAATGTGAAACATACATACAAAACAGATATCCCCATATATCTGTCAAGGATAAGACCCCTTATGATGCTTGGAGTGGCCTCAAACCGGAAGTGACCCACTTTCATATTTTTGGTTCACGTGCATGGGCCAGGATTCCCTTTGAAAAGAGGAAGGCACTTGATCCACGTAGCACTGAGTACATTTTTGTTGGATACCTTGATGGTCTGAAGGGATATTGGCTTATTGATCTTTCCTTGGACTGGGTCATCATTGAGCGTAGTGTCCAATTCGAGGAAAGTGTCTTACATGTACCTTAGCAGCTGCATGCAGACACCTTCACTCTTCCACCTATCCGAGATGATGAGCATGCACATGTTGACTCTTCTTCAGACAAGAGTTCTGATTCAGAGGACTCTGATGATTCAGATTCAGATTCAGAGTCAGTACAGTCAGATGCAAAGTCAGAGCATCCAGATGCAATTGCAGAGCCAGAGTAGAGGCCCAAGTGGGCATAGACTACTCTTGAGGATGTAGGGGATCTCGTAGGTGATCTAACCAATACTAGGAGGACTCGATCTGATTTTGATGAGCCTCCTATTTCACTCACTGCCACTGAACCATTTCCATCCAGGCATATTTTCTTGGTTCAGTCTTCAGATCCACAGTCTTATGGCGAGGTCGTTAGAAATCCCTTTTGAGAATCTTCCATGCAAGAGGAGTACAACTCCCTCCTTAAGAACCAGACTTGGGATTTGGTTCCCCTTCCTTCTGGGAGGAAACTTTTCAGATGCAAATGGGTCTACAGGACCAAGAGCACAGTGGATGGACAGATCAGTAGATATAAAGCCAGTCTTGTCGCCAAATTCTTTCAGCAAGTTCATGGTATTGACTATGATGAGACCATCGCTCTAGTAGTGAATATGGATTCCATTCGATTGGACCTTGCCATTGTGGTATAAAAGGGATGGGAAGTTCATCAAATGGACGAGAAGAATGCATTTATTCACGGTGATCTCTCTGAGGAGATCTATATGGAGCAACCCCAGGGATTTATGCAAGACTCGTCTTTGATATGTCGACTGAAGAAGTCACTTTATGGCCTCAAGCAGGCTTTGAGGGCCTGGTATGCCAAGATGGACTCCTACCTGTTGTCACAAAACTTTGTATGTTGTAAATCAAACCTGAATGTATACATGCTAAGGACAGTTGATTCACATCTACTTTTAGTTTTGTATGTCGATGATTTGTTGATCACTGGTTGCTCGACTTCAGCGATTGTTGCAGTCAAGACGATTCTTCATGAAAGGTTTTTGATGACATACATGGGTCCACTACACTTCTTCCTTGGACTTGATATTAGTCAGGATGCATCAGGCATCAAACTGTCTCAAGCCAAGTATGCACAAGATCTCCTTGAGAGATTTCACATGACAGACTACAAGTCTGCTCCAACTCCTTTCCTTTCAGGATTCAAACTTGAGGATGGTGGGGAGACTCCACTGGTTGACAGCACATTGTACAGACAGCTAGTGGAGATCTTGTTGTATCTCACACACTCTAGACCAGACCTCTCATATGCAGTTGGTGTAGTTTTCAGGTTCATGCAGGAGCCGCATGAGATTCATTAGAAAGATGCAAAGTGTATCCTTTGATACGTACAGGGCACCATCACCTTTTGGATTCATTATGCAGTATAATCTACATTAGATCTCATTGGGTTTATTGATTCTGATTGGGCTAGTGATAGCATTGATCGCAATTCCACATCTGGTTACTCACTTAGTCTTGGTTTCGAGCCTATCTATTGGTCGAGAAAGAAGAAAGCTTCCATTGCTCTATCTTCATCCAAGGCAGAGTACAAAGAGTTATTTAACNATTATGGGCCGAAGAACTTAAATGTGAAACATACATACAAAACAGATATCCCCATATATCTGTCAAGGATAAGACCCCTTATGATGCTTGGAGTGGCCTCAAACCGGAAGTGACCCACTTTCATATTTTTGGTTCACGTGCATGGGCCAGGATTCCCTTTGAAAAGAGGAAGGCACTTGATCCACGTAGCACTGAGTACATTTTTGTTGGATACCTTGATGGTCTGAAGGGATATTGGCTTATTGATCTTTCCTTGGACTGGGTCATCATTGAGCGTAGTGTCCAATTCGAGGAAAGTGTCTTACATGTACCTTAGCAGCTGCATGCAGACACCTTCACTCTTCCACCTATCCGAGATGATGAGCATGCACATGTTGACTCTTCTTCAGACAAGAGTTCTGATTCAGAGGACTCTGATGATTCAGATTCAGATTCAGAGTCAGTACAGTCAGATGCAAAGTCAGAGCATCCAGATGCAATTGCAGAGCCAGAGTAGAGGCCCAAGTGGGCATAGACTACTCTTGAGGATGTAGGGGATCTCGTAGGTGATCTAACCGATACTAGGAGGACTCGATCTGATTTTGATGAGCCTCCTATTTCACTCACTGCCACTGAACCATTTCCATCCAGGCATATTTTCTTGGTTCAGTCTTCAGATCCACAGTCTTATGGTGAGGTCGTTAGAAATCCCTTTTGGGAATCTTCCATGCAAGAGGAGTACAACTCCCTCCTTAAGAACCAGACTTGGGATTTGGTTCCCCTTCCTTCTGGGAGGAAACTTTTCAGATGCAGATGGGTCTACAGGACCAAGAGCACAATGGATGGACAGATCAGTAGATATAAAGCCAGGCTTGTCGCCAAATTCTTTCAGCAAGTTCATGGTATTGACTATGATGAGACCATCGCTCTAGTAGTGAATATGGATTCCATTCGATTGGACCTTGCCATTGTGGTAGAAAAGGGATGGGAAGTTCATCAAATGGACGTGAAGAATGCATTTATTCACGGTGATATCTCTGAGGAGATCTATATGGAGCAACCCCAGGGATTTATGCAAGACTCGTCTTTGGTATGTCGACTGAAGAAGTCACTTTATGGCCTCAAGCAGGCTTTGAGGGCCTGGTATGCCAAGATGGACTCCTACCTGTTGTAACAAAACTTTTTATGTTGTAAATCAAACCTGAATGTATACATGCTAAAGACAGTTGATTCACATCTACTTTTAGTTTTGTATGTCGATGATTTGTTGATCACTGGTTGCTCGACTTCAGCGATTGTTGCAGTCAAGACGATTCTTCATGAAAGGTTTTTGATGACATACATGGGTCCACTACACTTCTTCCTTGGACTTGATATTAGTCAGGATGCATCAGGCATCAAACTGTCTCAAGCCAAGTATGCACAAGATCTCCTTGAGAGATTTCACATGACAGACTACAAGTCTGCTCCAACTCCTTTCCTTTCAGGATTCAAACTTGAGGATGGTGGGGAGACTCCACTGGTTGACAGCACATTGTACAGATAGCTAGTGGAGATCTTGTTGTATCTCACACACTCTAGACCAGACCTCTCATATGCAGTTGGTGCATTTTTCAGGTTCATGCAGGAGCCGCATGAGATTCATTGGAAAGCTGCAAAGTGTATCCTTTGATACGTACAGGGCACCATCACCTTTTGGATTCATTATGAAATATAATCTACATTAGATCTCATTGGGTTTACTGATTCCGATTGGGCTAGTGATAGCATTGATCGCAATTCCACATCTGGTTACTCACTTAGTCTTGGTTTCGAGCCTATCTGTTGGTCGAGAAAGAAGAAAGATTCCATTGCTCTATCTTCATCCAAGGCAGAGTACAAAGAGTTATTTAACATAACCATTCAGGCTATGTGGCTACAACATTTCCTCACTGAGTTGGGCATTCATTTTCATCGGTCAATCCTCATCTCGTGTGACAACCAAAGAACTCTGAAGTTATGTAGAGATCTAGTGCAGAGGCAGGGAACGAAGCACATCGATATCCACATGCACTACATCTAGGAATTATTACATGAGGGGATCATCGATTTACAGTTCTATCCTTCAGTAGAACAAACGACAGACATTTTCACCAAGACCTTCACTGAGCAAAAATTCCATTCTCTGTGAGGTCGTCGGAGTGAAGGAAATAATTGCCTAGCAACTATAGTTCTTCTTTTTACATACATTGTACCTTGAGG
>JZKD02S1554992.1:316955-358320 GCA_000966675.3 Picea glauca
TAATATAAATAATCTTCCATCTGCATCTTCCATAACTGGTAGTTTTGGTCATTAAATTTCTTGACCCTAAAATTTCCATCTTCTGACATTGCTCCCACTCGAACCAGGAACCCTCTTTTCCTCCGAGTTACCTTTCACTCTGATACCAGTTGTTATAAAAACAGGACCATGGAGCAATAAAATAAAACAAATGTGGAAACAAAACATAGAAGATACATAATACAAGAGAGACACCGATTTATGTGGTTCACCCAATGTGGGCTACGTCCACCAGAGAAATTGCAAGGTCCTTCCTTTTTTATTATCTAGCAAATGAAGGGATACAACCTACAGCAAAACCTATTGTAACTTCATCTTCTTTCTCTCACAGTCTCCTCTCTCATAATACAATACTCGCCATAATGCATAGCCGCAATACATTTCCCTCATAACAGAGGGTTGCCTTCTAGGGAAAAAAACCCTAACATAATTTCTACCATTAGATATGTGACCTTATAATGAACAGTCCAGATTTACAATGAAATTACAATATACATTTACAAGGCAACTTTTCCTTCGGGGGCTTTGCCCCCGAACCCCCTAGCCAGAGGGATAGGACCCCGGACCCCACAGAGGGGGTACCCCCCCTCTGCACTCCCCCGCGTGGAAGAGTGTACATACTTATGGGGTGTAAAGTCTTCATGGGGTATAAACATGGCTGAAAGAAAGGACCTCTGAATCAGGAACATAATCAGGCTCCAAAAACAACATATTTTGGGAAGAAAAGTCTATTTAGGGAGCAGGCCCATTTTTGGAGAAAAATATCCATTTTTGGAGCATGTGCAACAGGTGGCAAAAAAGAAACATGCAGAAAAAGAAGGAAAAATGACATGCAGAAAAAGGAGGAAAAGCAACATGGAACACATGCATGAATATTTATCCATGTTAGGATTAGGGTTTTGGGCATGCATGTAATGGATATAATCCAGTACAGTAGTATAAATAAAGACCTAGGAGGTCTAGGTTGGGGGTTTGAGAGGTGTTAATTATTGGGGTTTAGTTATTATTGTTATTGTTATGGTTGTTGAGTCGAATAAGATAGGTTTTTAGGGTTAGTTCACAGGTTGTGGATCCTGGTGTGATCTAGTCCTCCTCATTGAGGGTATTTACCCTCCTTTTAATTGCAATCCTTAAGATGTAATGTGTGCAGTGTAAATTTTGCAGCAAAAGATAAAAGAGAAGAAGAGCCAGAAATTTGTGGGCGTAGCCCTAGGGGGGTGAACCATGGTAAAATATTGTGTTTTATGTGTTATGAATGATTTATATTACTATTCTTTTAATCACTAGTTAAATAATGAATGGTCAAATCTTATTATAACAGCATGGATGCATATTTTAATGATGAATGAATCATAGAAGTAGATGAATGATTAATGACGTTGATTCATAAGGAAAAGAATCAACACACAGTCCCCACTCCTTCCTAGACTGCAAACACCGGAGTATTGCAGTCCCCCATAAATCTATCTCGGGTGAGACTGCTTAGTGCACTCTATACGTAGCATTTCCTTCTGGGTTACTAGGAGGGCCAATAGTTTTGAGGGTTTTGTTGGAAACCTATTGAGAACAAAACCTGGGTAAGCCTAAGTAACCAACAAAAATCCTCAATTATGGGGACATTTTCCCTCAAGAACACTTCCATAACTTCATGCGAAGACTTTAAAGGAGAATTGTTTTTATTTCCTGCACTATGGGTGGAAAAAAAATTATTGTTGAGGCTCAATGCTCTGAAAGAGAGTGTCCAAATCTTTATATATGGTCTCCCAATAAATTATCTTTGGATGATAATATTGTTCTCCTCTATTATCAATCCCTTTCTTCCATAATGAAATATATGTTTCTCATCCCTTTTTCATTTCATCCATATCATAAGGTTTCCTTATCGGGAACCCTATGTTAAACATAACTAAGGTAAGAAGGGGAATTTCATTCGAAAAGGATATAAGAATTGGCTACCCACTACATCTATTCATCATTGGAATTTCCATCCATGGGTTGACTCATCCCTATTGTAGAAAGGATGCATAGATGATAGGATACTACATCTTTAGGTATTTAATCATTATTGAGGATCAATAAATGGTAGGCCCATGGAAGCTCATATGTTTTACCAAGACATTTATTCATTGCAAAATAGTAAATGTGAAATTCTTTGCAATTACTCTCGACCCAAAATCAAGCTTCTCCAATGTGAATTCACTACCATGAAGAAATGGATTTTTGAAAATCCAGTTTCACTGCTTGGTTTAATTGGTTGTGGTGCCAAGTTCGATTCCAAAAAACATTGTAGGAAAGCTATATTCTACATCAAATGTTCAAACCCATTAATTTATAATCACCCATTTGGACATTCATTACAATTGGTCAAAGAAATAAACAAGATGCTTGGTGCTTTGTTCTTATTGTTTCCATTTCCATTTCAATCATATTGTTTCTAAATATTTGTATCATTTGATGGAGTGTAGATATAACCGAATAGGTACCTATCAGACATATCATCCTCGAGTGAAGGAATTTCTAGAGAGAGGGGGGAAAGTGTTATGACGTTCAACACATATAACAGGAAAAGGTTAGCTAAAAGTGAAAATGTCAAAAGAAAATTTTGTAGGCACATGGAACTATTTCTTGTTCAAGGAGGTTCATATTCATATGACGATGAGAGAACAGGTGACATCGAGGTTCCTTTTAGGTACAAACATCTACTGAGACCATGGGTACCCAATGAACTTCCTCATTTGGAAATTGTCTTGTGTATCAATGAGAGGATTTATCGTATTGATCCATCGTCCATACATGGTCTGGGCCTACTCTCCATGGATGGAAGAATTGTTGAGTTGATGGAGTATTTTGGACCATGCTACAACTATGGATATTGGTTGAGGTTGGTTTGATATATTCCAAGTATGCGGAGATATGTAGTCATTGCAAATTACATACAGCTAAAAGACAACGGTCACAATAAAGGAGCGACGGTGTATATTGATGGAAGGCCAAAGGTGTCAAGAAATATTGCAGGGCTTATTAACAGTACAATACCATGGACGAAAATAAAGAAACCTAGTTGTATATTTGAGGGGCGTGAAGGAAATCAAATATTTTTGTGTGCAGTGAAAACAATAGTTGTAAGGGAAGAGTTGTTGATTGATTACGATTTGAATCAAATCGATGGAAGCACTAGTATTATGGGGGTAAACATGTTCTACTAGTGTACAAAACTTGTAATTAATGTTTTCCTTTTTATATCTGAAACACACATTTTAATAGCGCATGCTTCTTATATTATTTTCTTATAACATTCTAAATTGTCATGCATCTTATAATGTGGCAGGGTGATCATGGGAAGGCACTGGATAGCTCAGAGAAGGTATAACGGTGACTTTCATATCAATTCTTTCTTAGAATAATTTAATTAACATGTTTGTTTGTTGATGTAGATGAGCACACCATTGGTGCAGGACTATCTGTTGAATGAAATATGTTATTCTGTCAACCCAGTGGAAACAATTAAAAAGGCATTGAAAAAGGAAGATATTGAATACATTGAGTTAGCCTAGTCTAAGCCACTTATAGAGGAGGGGAAAAAAAGGATGGAAATTTTAAGACATTACATAGAACAATTTGGGGTAAGTGTAGTCTAAAAAAAAAAGACTATTTCAAACACAAATTATTTTATGAAATTTTTGTATGTTACCATTATATGAGAAGTACTCTAACATTTTCTTTCTATAGGAAATTTTCCATTCACTGATTGGAAAACAACCTGGTCATGGTGACGTTTTTGGTGGTAGTGATGCACAAACCCCACAACGTCCCAACATGAGCCACATACCTGCGAGGATATTTGCATCTCCATATGTGGCTCAAAGTACTGAAACTCATCGAGCCCATGAGATTCCCCCACTTCACACACTAGACCGTACTCGTGAGGGTCTACAGGGAGAATCTCATGAGGATATTGGTTATGCACAACCAAATCAACATTGTTATCCTGGGGCAACACGTGTTCAAAGCTCAGAAACACTCTCCATCAAATCGTTGGTGGATGAAAACTTGATTCCCTTGAATATACAACAAATCCTAGGTATTTTTGAATATGTTAAATAGTTCCTACCATTTGATTGAAACCTACATTTTTCATATTATTTTAATCTAATTATCGTATCATTTTTTAGGAAACAATATTTTTTATGGGACCTTCCATGACAAGGCTCTAGAGATCTTCTGGCCCACCATTCACACACAGTGGAATGCCCAGAATAAAGATTTGAAAAACAATATTATAGACCATACGGTTGGATTTTTTGTTGATATATTCAACAAGTCTGAAACCACCTCGAGGGTCGGTACATATTTGAAATATGTTAGAGATCAATATAGGGTTCAATTGAAAAAGAACCCTAAGTATGATTTTCATCTAGCCATTCCCAAGAGGTAATGGAAGAATATATAGGAGGACACTAAGGAGAGTGCATTGAGAAGCAAGGAAAGACACCACCTGGCCCTGGAAGGTAATGTATGATATTTTGAATTGAATATGTTGAATTTTGTTTAATTCTATAGAAAAAATCATGATATATTATAACATACTTGAAACTTTTCATAGGATCCCAGACACACTAAAATCAGCAAAGGAAAGATTAGATATACATGGACAACACAAACTTGGCCAAGGTGGTTACTTGAGATTAAAATCTAGATTAATTGTAAGTATCGAATATGTTATTCATATTATAAAATATATCATCATGCAATTTTTATCTAATTGTAGCCAGTAATAAAAAAATCCATGTTTTATGTCATGCAATGCAGGGCAATAAATTCAACAGTGCCGCCACAAAAGAAGACTTGATGCTCGAATTCAAGTTCATCTTTCAAGCTATGGTGTAAAATCAACAAAAGAAGGGATCATAGACACAATTTGACCCTTTGAATGAGTTGGTAAATTAAATGAAAAAATTGCAATTGTTGATTACTTGTCCAATATATTGGCATTTGATTTAACCCATCAATTAATTATGTCTTTGTTTCTTTTAAGAAGACAAGCAACACTTGTCCATTTGACGATGGTGGACAACAACACCATGATACTATTAGTTCACAAACCCATGATCACGGTATGACTGTCTTTAAAATAAAATATATAATATGAAAATTATTAATATTTCTCTTACATGGTGTACTTATAACTTTTCTTGTTTTAATGATAAAGCATGTAGATGAGGGTGCTCGGAGAGGAGAGGAACCAATGAAAATCCAACCAATGGTGTCCACTACTCCTCTAGGTAAAAATCATAGTAATTATATTTGTACTAATGAAACGTTGTTATGAATAATAACTAACCATGTCCTTTTAATGCTTTTTTTTGTTGTAGTGGATGCCCCTGTAGTGCATCAATGTCCACATCCTGCTACTAGAAGTAGTATAATGCTTGATATGACCCATCACCTTCCAGCAGCAGAAAAAGACCCAATAGTTGAAGCGTGGGATCAAGACGATACTGATGATGATACACTCATGATTTTTATGAAAAAAAATAAACAAAAAACGAAGTTATTGTACATATTTTCAGGTCAAATTTTATTAATATAAATTATTGACTGTACAATTTTTTGTTTTTCTAGTTGTGCATGGACCTTATATGTTCTGAATGCATGTAACTTTTTTATTTAATTTACCTTTAATTCCTTTTTTTCTACTTGTTATGCATGATTGGGTATGGGAAATTGAGAGTGATGTGAGGGGGGGAGGGACCAAATGAGCTTCCACCTTCATGTGGTTGGTATTGTTTAGTAGAGAATAAATTATTCTCAAAACCAAGAGGATCTCATTCATGAGGTATTCCCCTTTAGTATTTCTATAGCATTGTACTTATTTAATTATTATTCAATCATATAACGTTTAATTCTCTTTTTCAAATACAAGCTCATTGATGTATAGTTATTATTCATTCATTTAACCTATTATTGTATTTGAAAAATGCAGGTTTGAAGGGAGGTCACCTCCAAGATTGCAAGTAACATCATGTATGTTTAGTCTTATCATGTCATGATTTGATATTTTTTACCTATTGAAGAATCAAGTGTTTTTTTCTAAACTAATACAATTTTCCGTTAATTGTATAGGTATGTAGTGGAGCAATATCCAAGATTTTTAGGGCACATTGGAATTTTTCGAAAATTGTCGTCAACAAGATTTTTGAACTCATGCACAAGACTCACCTTGGAGTGCAGGTGAAATATCTTAGCTTACAAGCCAAATTAGCTCTGAAAGGTTCATTTTCATTTGGTTATTTTTCATCATGAACTGGCATTATTTGAAAGCGCCTCCCTTGATTAAGTCCTTCTTTGTTCCCTCGGTATTGAACATAATCTAGACAAGCTCCCATGTCTCCTTTTCCCCATAACCATATCCCTATACTTTCCCAAAACTCTTTTCCTTCTTAATATACATCTACACATCTTTCTAACACCAATGTTTCCAACTATGCATCCTCTCACACCCTCCCCTCCCTCCAATCAATGACACTATCATAAAAATTAAAACTATGTTGCTACATATTGTAGGTTCTTACAATTCCAGGCCACCTCTACCACCTTATCAGTGGAGGATCATGCCATTGAATTTTCCAATTCATCTCCATATCCTGACCCATCTTCTCAACTAAAAATTATCCCTCTACCCAACCCTAATATAGAAGACCCTTCCTTACTCTTAAGACTAAATAAAATTATTTGCACTCTCAAAATATCCTTTTTACTAATCATTTCCAATTGAAATACCAACTATCCATGATCATCCTCAACAATGCAGCCAAAATAATCTCATATCCCAATACCTTGTAGGTCATCTTTAGCTCCCCACCCTTTGTTTGACCTAAAGATATAGACTTTGTTTGTTAACCATCCCTTGTTATCAAGTATTTATATGAATATTCCATCAGGTATTTCTTGTTGATTTAGCCTGGATCTAATGAGGAAAATCATGAAATAGGTTAGCATTGTTGGAATTCAACCTTCCAATGTAGGAGTTCTAATTTTGAGGTAGGTTTTCTTCCAAAAGTCATATTCATATTTGTTACATTATATAAATTTAAATAGTTTGTAAAGTTCTTATTTTATTGTTTAAATGAAGTTTTTATTCCTCTAGGATGGAGAAAAACTTTGACCAAAACCCAAAACTTGACTCCCAACCACCCCCATGAAACTCATACATGAAAATCAATAAATATTTAGATAAAATTAGAAGCATAATTGGTGATCTTAGGAATACTAGAGAACCATTTTCTGGTTCTTTGACTACTTCACTTGACACCATTGTTGCTTCGATTGGATATTCCCATGGTGAATTATCTAATATATATAAATATAGGCCTAGGATGAGAGAGTACTGCTCAAACTACATGAACTAGGGAGAGGTGAAAGATATGCATATAACCAAAGAGATGATTGTTCAATTGTTTATCGAGCCAATAACCAAAAAACTCCTTAACATAAGAAAGACATTTCTTTGCATGGACTAGTGCATATTCCAACCATTCAAAGAAAACTAAATGGATAGGTGGTTCATGGTATTTGATAAAACTCCTCGCAATAATAGGGAATTTTCATTGTATTTTCTATGGAAATTATGAGTCGAGTTTATTTTGGGTAGCCATGTTAATTATTTTGGCATCGGTGAATTCCAGGGAGTTGATATTGTATTTGATTAAATTCGAGAAAGGGCTAGATGTAACACATTGAGAAGGCATCCCTTCCCATGTGTATGCCTGACCCCCACCCCCCATACCACCTCATCTTATAGATCAAATTTGTGCAAGATCCACCATGACATGTAATTAGTTCAACATAAAATGTTTTTCATAAAATTCTTCTAGGATGTAACTATAAACAATGTTAAATGTACACAATTAGAGGTAGGGAATTCAGGCCATGTTGTTAATTCTATAAATGCCATGAAATCTATCCAAGCAGGCAATTTTGGTTCCAATTCAATTGTTCCTCATTAATGCTTTCTTGGATGAGGTTAGAAAGAATTTTTTATATTTTAATTTATTCATTTTGTATTTTCATTGATTATGTATATAATTACATTTGACATGTATACGGTAAACATAATTGCAAAGTATTTATAAGTATCTAATTGTTCGACATGTACAAATCCTACGATATGATACTCCTGCATCAAGGTGATAGGATACACACTCTCCTACAATAGTTGATGTGGTGGTTGCAACAATGTGTTCCATTCAGGAACACAGGTATTGGGTGGTATTGAGTTGAATTCCCCCCCTTCTATGAACTAAAGTTATCATTCAAAGACATGTATAACTATAACCATAAATAAATTATAGTAATTATATATGTCATTTAATTGGACCCTAATTAAGTGCAATGCCAACATTGATTGGGGTATGAGAGGTTGGGCCCATGTTCTTTATTAATTGATCAATCTTAGTACATGTCTTGTTCTTTATTTTATTATCAATAATATGTATGACTTATTTCAAACAGTATGAATAGTTTATTCTAATGAAGGGACTCTCTCTTCATTTATTATCTTCTATCCAAAGTAGTAAAATAATGGAATTGATTAATACAAGTGTTTGAACATCCTTGCTACATGTTATTTATTGTATACTCTACCTCATGGTTGAAATAATGTAGAAGTATCTTATTAGGTTTTATTTCCTTTGTGCCTTTTTATTCGAGTACTTAAAAATTCTCTATGTATTCATCGAATACCATGCCCTTTATTGAATTTTGCATGTCTCATCCAAGTTGTGGTTGACACATTTAGCAAGGGGTTTAGAAATTTCATTAAAGTATTTTAATCCATTTGAGTGTCCATGTACTTAGTTCATTTATGAAATGTTCAAGTGCATATTGTAAGTTATTTGCATCTTCATTTTGTGTGTGTTTTTATTTAAAATCCAACTCCATCTTACCAAGACATGTTTAGATGTCAACTTCATCGTCAAATTTATATTATGATATCTCCATTTATATTAAGATATATTCATTTATAATATGTATTCCAACTTTGAACTTTTGTCTTTTCTTTATTCTATAGATTCATGTTCATCCTTTAATTTATGATGTGAATGGTATTCAACGTGAAAATAAAGATGACTAAAGAGGTGTGAGGGTTCACTATTGTGAAGTAAATAATCATTTCCTTTGATCATAATCATTCTCTTCACTCAGTTCAAATATTTCTTCTTAGGTTTTTCTTACGTAACTTCTTATATTTCTCAATGGTTATTCCAAAACCATTTGATGCCACCTTTAATAGTGTTGAGTAATTCATATTAAAACACATCTAAGGTTATACTATACACATTGTTGATTATTATTTTTTCCATCAACATCGTTATCTTGTTATTTTTCCTTCATAATTATTGGATTGAAATTTTGTGATATGATAACACTCATAGTGATCCTATATACAAATTGACACACTACCCAAATCTTAACTAGACTAGCCAATGTCCTACAAGAGGAATGACTAGTAGAATAGCCTTCCAAATAATAGACGCATTGTGGATATTCTTGGATGGGATTTTGATACAATATTTAATAGTAGAGGAATAACTATATTTTTTAATGATGACAAGTAGTTCTAAATCCCATCTCTAGTAATGATTTTTTTATTAAACAACATTGTTTTCTGTTGTGTAGTTGTGGGCTACTTGTCAATGCACTAGGTGCATGCTTGTTCATCAAATAAGCACAAAGAAAAATTCTACATATAATGTGAGATTATATGGGAGACAACAATGCACCTAGTGTGAAGTTGTCTAAGATATATCTTTGTGCTTGCAGCACACAAAAAGGTGAAAATGTGCACTTAAGGTAAAGAAACTTGACTAACAAAGACAAGTGATTGGGTATATAGGAACACAACACAATATCTCATTGGAGAGATATGGATTTTGATGCCATTTAGAACAATATATCTTGATATTAGGTAGTGTGGGGATTACTTGCATGCCACTAGTTACTCAAGTTCCTTGATAACCCAATGATGTGAGAAGATGCCCTCATCCTCTCCACGATTGTGAAGTATTTAGATTCATATGCAATGGCATTCATAATACATGTAGAGAACATCGAGCTCACCATGTAATATTTCTACTTATTTATGGACTTATTGATTTACAGAGTTATCAGCGACAACCTACCTACGAGGTCTTGTGACAGAGATTTGGATTACTTCATCTATATACATTGCATGGATGGGTTAGTTTTGCATGATGGAGTGATCCACCTTCATTATATATAGAGGTTGGAGATATGGGCGATAACTTCTGGAGTGGTGTGAGTCATGGAATTGTACGTACCACATTGAATCTCGTGCAGTTATATGATACTGCAGAAAGGGTTCTTCATGGTACCTACTTTGGGTGGGAATAGATGTTTTTTATTGCGGCAAGGAGACATATTACCACTTGCAAATAGGTAGGTGGTGGTGAATTTACCTTTGGAAAATTTATTTGGTTGTTCATCTTTGAGAGGATATTGACTCTTCAATTCCACCATGTCATTCAATATATAGGAACAAAGGAGCCTTGCATGAGATGATTTGGTGAGATAATGAGGAGAGGGGGAGGTGGCATAGTGGGAATTTCCTTCTAGGGAAAATATATTTTTCCATTAATGACAAATCCTAGTTTACATCATGGATTACCCTTGTGTGGGTGTGGACTATAGGGGAAACCTAGAAATCCCACACCCTCTAGGCCAAGAATGGGGACCCTAAGTTACATAGAAATGCATATTTGGTTTTTTTATTATGCTTACTTACTAGCATATATGGTAGCTAGGTTTTATATGATATACATGACTGCCACACCTCAAGTTTTTTGTATGTGCATATATAGCACCAGTGAGGTCAGTAGGCCTCCAATGATGGTAAGCTTGAGTTGATGATATTCATGGCCATATTGACTAGTTACTAGCAGGCATAACTAATAAGGGATGAAAACACCTGGATGAGGTATTGATTGAGGATTTCTTTGGATTTCTAGGTGAGTGGCACCCAATTATGAGAAGGATTACCATGGTAGGATAGGGGACTAGGGACCTAGATAGAATGTATTTACCTATGATACCTTGAGACACCCTATTGGAACAGGTTCCAATGCTCAAGAGAGCACCAACAAATCCCTAACTACCAACCCTTTCGGCAACACCTGTGAAGCAGATGAAGTCTCACCCGAGGTAGAGGCAGGGGTGGTTGTAAGACTCATGTGTCTGCAACCTTAGGTGGGACACAGATATGTGATTATATCATTTACAAAGCACTTATCATCGATCATTCGTTAATATTCAACCCTTATTCTACTTCATAGATAGCACAGAGCATCGCGGTGTACACTCAGATCTACAGTATTTCATTACTTAACCATAGTAACCTAGATCAAATCCAGTAGATCATCACTAAGCATCATCATACACATTAGATCTAACAATCATATATATCTAAGAAGCACATAGCAAAAGCAAAAACACATTGAATCAAAGCATAGAACATAACACATAGATTTACGTGGTTCACCCCCACCCTGGGGCTACGTCCACAAGATCTTCTTCTTTATTATCGTCTTCAATCTGTTACAAGCACAAAGCCTCCAAAACCCTTATTTTACCAGTATTTTCAGAATCAGATTCTGAATCAGGGTTTGGCTCCTTGTCTTTGATCTCGGCCACCAATGACTGTTTTGAGCGACATTCATCGGTGTTGTGCCAGGGGCTTTTGTGGAAATCGCACCATTTTCCAGTGTCCTTCTTTGTCTTCCTGTGACCCTTCTTTTCCTGTGGCTTGGACTGGTTTTCGGGAGATTGTTTGTTAGCGTTGTCTTTGTCATACTTTGATTGTTGTGGATTTGCAGACCCAAACTCCCGTTTTTTCTGGTGCTTAAATTTCTGCTCGATTTTAACAGCATATTGATAGGCAACACCAAGTGATGAGATGTCTAGAAAATCCATTTCATTTTGGATGTATATGTGTAGAGCCCCACGGTATTTCAGAACCAAATGTCGTTTGGAGTCCTTGATACCTAGNCTCTCACAGTCTCCTCTCTCATAATACAATACTCGCCATAATGCATAGCCGCAATACATTTCCCTCATAACAGAGGGTTGCCTTCTAGGGAAAAAAACCCTAACATAATTTCTACCATTAGATATGTGACCTTATAATGAACAGTCCAGATTTACAATGAAATTACAATATACATTTACAAGGCAACTTTTCCTTCGGGGGCTTTGCCCCCGAACCCCCTAGCCAGAGGGATAGGACCCCGGACCCCACAGAGGGGGTACCCCCCCTCTGCACTCCCCCGCGTGGAAGAGTGTACATACTTATGGGGTGTAAAGTCTTCATGGGGTATAAACATGGCTGAAAGAAAGGACCTCTGAATCAGGAACATAATCAGGCTCCAAAAACAACATATTTTGGGAAGAAAAGTCTATTTAGGGAGCAGGCCCATTTTTGGAGAAAAATATCCATTTTTGGAGCATGTGCAACAGGTGGCAAAAAAGAAACATGCAGAAAAAGAAGGAAAAATGACATGCAGAAAAAGGAGGAAAAGCAACATGGAACACATGCATGAATATTTATCCATGTTAGGATTAGGGTTTTGGGCATGCATGTAATGGATATAATCCAGTACAGTAGTATAAATAAAGACCTAGGAGGTCTAGGTTGGGGGTTTGAGAGGTGTTAATTATTGGGGTTTAGTTATTATTGTTATTGTTATGGTTGTTGAGTCGAATAAGATAGGTTTTTAGGGTTAGTTCACAGGTTGTGGATCCTGGTGTGATCTAGTCCTCCTCATTGAGGGTATTTACCCTCCTTTTAATTGCAATCCTTAAGATGTAATGTGTGCAGTGTAAATTTTGCAGCAAAAGATAAAAGAGAAGAAGAGCCAGAAATTTGTGGGCGTAGCCCTAGGGGGGTGAACCATGGTAAAATATTGTGTTTTATGTGTTATGAATGATTTATATTACTATTCTTTTAATCACTAGTTAAATAATGAATGGTCAAATCTTATTATAACAGCATGGATGCATATTTTAATGATGAATGAATCATAGAAGTAGATGAATGATTAATGACGTTGATTCATAAGGAAAAGAATCAACACACAGTCCCCACTCCTTCCTAGACTGCAAACACCGGAGTATTGCAGTCCCCCATAAATCTATCTCGGGTGAGACTGCTTAGTGCACTCTATACGTAGCATTTCCTTCTGGGTTACTAGGAGGGCCAATAGTTTTGAGGGTTTTGTTGGAAACCTATTGAGAACAAAACCTGGGTAAGCCTAAGTAACCAACAAAAATCCTCAATTATGGGGACATTTTCCCTCAAGAACACTTCCATAACTTCATGCGAAGACTTTAAAGGAGAATTGTTTTTATTTCCTGCACTATGGGTGGAAAAAAAATTATTGTTGAGGCTCAATGCTCTGAAAGAGAGTGTCCAAATCTTTATATATGGTCTCCCAATAAATTATCTTTGGATGATAATATTGTTCTCCTCTATTATCAATCCCTTTCTTCCATAATGAAATATATGTTTCTCATCCCTTTTTCATTTCATCCATATCATAAGGTTTCCTTATCGGGAACCCTATGTTAAACATAACTAAGGTAAGAAGGGGAATTTCATTCGAAAAGGATATAAGAATTGGCTACCCACTACATCTATTCATCATTGGAATTTCCATCCATGGGTTGACTCATCCCTATTGTAGAAAGGATGCATAGATGATAGGATACTACATCTTTAGGTATTTAATCATTATTGAGGATCAATAAATGGTAGGCCCATGGAAGCTCATATGTTTTACCAAGACATTTATTCATTGCAAAATAGTAAATGTGAAATTCTTTGCAATTACTCTCGACCCAAAATCAAGCTTCTCCAATGTGAATTCACTACCATGAAGAAATGGATTTTTGAAAATCCAGTTTCACTGCTTGGTTTAATTGGTTGTGGTGCCAAGTTCGATTCCAAAAAACATTGTAGGAAAGCTATATTCTACATCAAATGTTCAAACCCATTAATTTATAATCACCCATTTGGACATTCATTACAATTGGTCAAAGAAATAAACAAGATGCTTGGTGCTTTGTTCTTATTGTTTCCATTTCCATTTCAATCATATTGTTTCTAAATATTTGTATCATTTGATGGAGTGTAGATATAACCGAATAGGTACCTATCAGACATATCATCCTCGAGTGAAGGAATTTCTAGAGAGAGGGGGGAAAGTGTTATGACGTTCAACACATATAACAGGAAAAGGTTAGCTAAAAGTGAAAATGTCAAAAGAAAATTTTGTAGGCACATGGAACTATTTCTTGTTCAAGGAGGTTCATATTCATATGACGATGAGAGAACAGGTGACATCGAGGTTCCTTTTAGGTACAAACATCTACTGAGACCATGGGTACCCAATGAACTTCCTCATTTGGAAATTGTCTTGTGTATCAATGAGAGGATTTATCGTATTGATCCATCGTCCATACATGGTCTGGGCCTACTCTCCATGGATGGAAGAATTGTTGAGTTGATGGAGTATTTTGGACCATGCTACAACTATGGATATTGGTTGAGGTTGGTTTGATATATTCCAAGTATGCGGAGATATGTAGTCATTGCAAATTACATACAGCTAAAAGACAACGGTCACAATAAAGGAGCGACGGTGTATATTGATGGAAGGCCAAAGGTGTCAAGAAATATTGCAGGGCTTATTAACAGTACAATACCATGGACGAAAATAAAGAAACCTAGTTGTATATTTGAGGGGCGTGAAGGAAATCAAATATTTTTGTGTGCAGTGAAAACAATAGTTGTAAGGGAAGAGTTGTTGATTGATTACGATTTGAATCAAATCGATGGAAGCACTAGTATTATGGGGGTAAACATGTTCTACTAGTGTACAAAACTTGTAATTAATGTTTTCCTTTTTATATCTGAAACACACATTTTAATAGCGCATGCTTCTTATATTATTTTCTTATAACATTCTAAATTGTCATGCATCTTATAATGTGGCAGGGTGATCATGGGAAGGCACTGGATAGCTCAGAGAAGGTATAACGGTGACTTTCATATCAATTCTTTCTTAGAATAATTTAATTAACATGTTTGTTTGTTGATGTAGATGAGCACACCATTGGTGCAGGACTATCTGTTGAATGAAATATGTTATTCTGTCAACCCAGTGGAAACAATTAAAAAGGCATTGAAAAAGGAAGATATTGAATACATTGAGTTAGCCTAGTCTAAGCCACTTATAGAGGAGGGGAAAAAAAGGATGGAAATTTTAAGACATTACATAGAACAATTTGGGGTAAGTGTAGTCTAAAAAAAAAAGACTATTTCAAACACAAATTATTTTATGAAATTTTTGTATGTTACCATTATATGAGAAGTACTCTAACATTTTCTTTCTATAGGAAATTTTCCATTCACTGATTGGAAAACAACCTGGTCATGGTGACGTTTTTGGTGGTAGTGATGCACAAACCCCACAACGTCCCAACATGAGCCACATACCTGCGAGGATATTTGCATCTCCATATGTGGCTCAAAGTACTGAAACTCATCGAGCCCATGAGATTCCCCCACTTCACACACTAGACCGTACTCGTGAGGGTCTACAGGGAGAATCTCATGAGGATATTGGTTATGCACAACCAAATCAACATTGTTATCCTGGGGCAACACGTGTTCAAAGCTCAGAAACACTCTCCATCAAATCGTTGGTGGATGAAAACTTGATTCCCTTGAATATACAACAAATCCTAGGTATTTTTGAATATGTTAAATAGTTCCTACCATTTGATTGAAACCTACATTTTTCATATTATTTTAATCTAATTATCGTATCATTTTTTAGGAAACAATATTTTTTATGGGACCTTCCATGACAAGGCTCTAGAGATCTTCTGGCCCACCATTCACACACAGTGGAATGCCCAGAATAAAGATTTGAAAAACAATATTATAGACCATACGGTTGGATTTTTTGTTGATATATTCAACAAGTCTGAAACCACCTCGAGGGTCGGTACATATTTGAAATATGTTAGAGATCAATATAGGGTTCAATTGAAAAAGAACCCTAAGTATGATTTTCATCTAGCCATTCCCAAGAGGTAATGGAAGAATATATAGGAGGACACTAAGGAGAGTGCATTGAGAAGCAAGGAAAGACACCACCTGGCCCTGGAAGGTAATGTATGATATTTTGAATTGAATATGTTGAATTTTGTTTAATTCTATAGAAAAAATCATGATATATTATAACATACTTGAAACTTTTCATAGGATCCCAGACACACTAAAATCAGCAAAGGAAAGATTAGATATACATGGACAACACAAACTTGGCCAAGGTGGTTACTTGAGATTAAAATCTAGATTAATTGTAAGTATCGAATATGTTATTCATATTATAAAATATATCATCATGCAATTTTTATCTAATTGTAGCCAGTAATAAAAAAATCCATGTTTTATGTCATGCAATGCAGGGCAATAAATTCAACAGTGCCGCCACAAAAGAAGACTTGATGCTCGAATTCAAGTTCATCTTTCAAGCTATGGTGTAAAATCAACAAAAGAAGGGATCATAGACACAATTTGACCCTTTGAATGAGTTGGTAAATTAAATGAAAAAATTGCAATTGTTGATTACTTGTCCAATATATTGGCATTTGATTTAACCCATCAATTAATTATGTCTTTGTTTCTTTTAAGAAGACAAGCAACACTTGTCCATTTGACGATGGTGGACAACAACACCATGATACTATTAGTTCACAAACCCATGATCACGGTATGACTGTCTTTAAAATAAAATATATAATATGAAAATTATTAATATTTCTCTTACATGGTGTACTTATAACTTTTCTTGTTTTAATGATAAAGCATGTAGATGAGGGTGCTCGGAGAGGAGAGGAACCAATGAAAATCCAACCAATGGTGTCCACTACTCCTCTAGGTAAAAATCATAGTAATTATATTTGTACTAATGAAACGTTGTTATGAATAATAACTAACCATGTCCTTTTAATGCTTTTTTTTGTTGTAGTGGATGCCCCTGTAGTGCATCAATGTCCACATCCTGCTACTAGAAGTAGTATAATGCTTGATATGACCCATCACCTTCCAGCAGCAGAAAAAGACCCAATAGTTGAAGCGTGGGATCAAGACGATACTGATGATGATACACTCATGATTTTTATGAAAAAAAATAAACAAAAAACGAAGTTATTGTACATATTTTCAGGTCAAATTTTATTAATATAAATTATTGACTGTACAATTTTTTGTTTTTCTAGTTGTGCATGGACCTTATATGTTCTGAATGCATGTAACTTTTTTATTTAATTTACCTTTAATTCCTTTTTTTCTACTTGTTATGCATGATTGGGTATGGGAAATTGAGAGTGATGTGAGGGGGGGAGGGACCAAATGAGCTTCCACCTTCATGTGGTTGGTATTGTTTAGTAGAGAATAAATTATTCTCAAAACCAAGAGGATCTCATTCATGAGGTATTCCCCTTTAGTATTTCTATAGCATTGTACTTATTTAATTATTATTCAATCATATAACGTTTAATTCTCTTTTTCAAATACAAGCTCATTGATGTATAGTTATTATTCATTCATTTAACCTATTATTGTATTTGAAAAATGCAGGTTTGAAGGGAGGTCACCTCCAAGATTGCAAGTAACATCATGTATGTTTAGTCTTATCATGTCATGATTTGATATTTTTTACCTATTGAAGAATCAAGTGTTTTTTTCTAAACTAATACAATTTTCCGTTAATTGTATAGGTATGTAGTGGAGCAATATCCAAGATTTTTAGGGCACATTGGAATTTTTCGAAAATTGTCGTCAACAAGATTTTTGAACTCATGCACAAGACTCACCTTGGAGTGCAGGTGAAATATCTTAGCTTACAAGCCAAATTAGCTCTGAAAGGTTCATTTTCATTTGGTTATTTTTCATCATGAACTGGCATTATTTGAAAGCGCCTCCCTTGATTAAGTCCTTCTTTGTTCCCTCGGTATTGAACATAATCTAGACAAGCTCCCATGTCTCCTTTTCCCCATAACCATATCCCTATACTTTCCCAAAACTCTTTTCCTTCTTAATATACATCTACACATCTTTCTAACACCAATGTTTCCAACTATGCATCCTCTCACACCCTCCCCTCCCTCCAATCAATGACACTATCATAAAAATTAAAACTATGTTGCTACATATTGTAGGTTCTTACAATTCCAGGCCACCTCTACCACCTTATCAGTGGAGGATCATGCCATTGAATTTTCCAATTCATCTCCATATCCTGACCCATCTTCTCAACTAAAAATTATCCCTCTACCCAACCCTAATATAGAAGACCCTTCCTTACTCTTAAGACTAAATAAAATTATTTGCACTCTCAAAATATCCTTTTTACTAATCATTTCCAATTGAAATACCAACTATCCATGATCATCCTCAACAATGCAGCCAAAATAATCTCATATCCCAATACCTTGTAGGTCATCTTTAGCTCCCCACCCTTTGTTTGACCTAAAGATATAGACTTTGTTTGTTAACCATCCCTTGTTATCAAGTATTTATATGAATATTCCATCAGGTATTTCTTGTTGATTTAGCCTGGATCTAATGAGGAAAATCATGAAATAGGTTAGCATTGTTGGAATTCAACCTTCCAATGTAGGAGTTCTAATTTTGAGGTAGGTTTTCTTCCAAAAGTCATATTCATATTTGTTACATTATATAAATTTAAATAGTTTGTAAAGTTCTTATTTTATTGTTTAAATGAAGTTTTTATTCCTCTAGGATGGAGAAAAACTTTGACCAAAACCCAAAACTTGACTCCCAACCACCCCCATGAAACTCATACATGAAAATCAATAAATATTTAGATAAAATTAGAAGCATAATTGGTGATCTTAGGAATACTAGAGAACCATTTTCTGGTTCTTTGACTACTTCACTTGACACCATTGTTGCTTCGATTGGATATTCCCATGGTGAATTATCTAATATATATAAATATAGGCCTAGGATGAGAGAGTACTGCTCAAACTACATGAACTAGGGAGAGGTGAAAGATATGCATATAACCAAAGAGATGATTGTTCAATTGTTTATCGAGCCAATAACCAAAAAACTCCTTAACATAAGAAAGACATTTCTTTGCATGGACTAGTGCATATTCCAACCATTCAAAGAAAACTAAATGGATAGGTGGTTCATGGTATTTGATAAAACTCCTCGCAATAATAGGGAATTTTCATTGTATTTTCTATGGAAATTATGAGTCGAGTTTATTTTGGGTAGCCATGTTAATTATTTTGGCATCGGTGAATTCCAGGGAGTTGATATTGTATTTGATTAAATTCGAGAAAGGGCTAGATGTAACACATTGAGAAGGCATCCCTTCCCATGTGTATGCCTGACCCCCACCCCCCATACCACCTCATCTTATAGATCAAATTTGTGCAAGATCCACCATGACATGTAATTAGTTCAACATAAAATGTTTTTCATAAAATTCTTCTAGGATGTAACTATAAACAATGTTAAATGTACACAATTAGAGGTAGGGAATTCAGGCCATGTTGTTAATTCTATAAATGCCATGAAATCTATCCAAGCAGGCAATTTTGGTTCCAATTCAATTGTTCCTCATTAATGCTTTCTTGGATGAGGTTAGAAAGAATTTTTTATATTTTAATTTATTCATTTTGTATTTTCATTGATTATGTATATAATTACATTTGACATGTATACGGTAAACATAATTGCAAAGTATTTATAAGTATCTAATTGTTCGACATGTACAAATCCTACGATATGATACTCCTGCATCAAGGTGATAGGATACACACTCTCCTACAATAGTTGATGTGGTGGTTGCAACAATGTGTTCCATTCAGGAACACAGGTATTGGGTGGTATTGAGTTGAATTCCCCCCCTTCTATGAACTAAAGTTATCATTCAAAGACATGTATAACTATAACCATAAATAAATTATAGTAATTATATATGTCATTTAATTGGACCCTAATTAAGTGCAATGCCAACATTGATTGGGGTATGAGAGGTTGGGCCCATGTTCTTTATTAATTGATCAATCTTAGTACATGTCTTGTTCTTTATTTTATTATCAATAATATGTATGACTTATTTCAAACAGTATGAATAGTTTATTCTAATGAAGGGACTCTCTCTTCATTTATTATCTTCTATCCAAAGTAGTAAAATAATGGAATTGATTAATACAAGTGTTTGAACATCCTTGCTACATGTTATTTATTGTATACTCTACCTCATGGTTGAAATAATGTAGAAGTATCTTATTAGGTTTTATTTCCTTTGTGCCTTTTTATTCGAGTACTTAAAAATTCTCTATGTATTCATCGAATACCATGCCCTTTATTGAATTTTGCATGTCTCATCCAAGTTGTGGTTGACACATTTAGCAAGGGGTTTAGAAATTTCATTAAAGTATTTTAATCCATTTGAGTGTCCATGTACTTAGTTCATTTATGAAATGTTCAAGTGCATATTGTAAGTTATTTGCATCTTCATTTTGTGTGTGTTTTTATTTAAAATCCAACTCCATCTTACCAAGACATGTTTAGATGTCAACTTCATCGTCAAATTTATATTATGATATCTCCATTTATATTAAGATATATTCATTTATAATATGTATTCCAACTTTGAACTTTTGTCTTTTCTTTATTCTATAGATTCATGTTCATCCTTTAATTTATGATGTGAATGGTATTCAACGTGAAAATAAAGATGACTAAAGAGGTGTGAGGGTTCACTATTGTGAAGTAAATAATCATTTCCTTTGATCATAATCATTCTCTTCACTCAGTTCAAATATTTCTTCTTAGGTTTTTCTTACGTAACTTCTTATATTTCTCAATGGTTATTCCAAAACCATTTGATGCCACCTTTAATAGTGTTGAGTAATTCATATTAAAACACATCTAAGGTTATACTATACACATTGTTGATTATTATTTTTTCCATCAACATCGTTATCTTGTTATTTTTCCTTCATAATTATTGGATTGAAATTTTGTGATATGATAACACTCATAGTGATCCTATATACAAATTGACACACTACCCAAATCTTAACTAGACTAGCCAATGTCCTACAAGAGGAATGACTAGTAGAATAGCCTTCCAAATAATAGACGCATTGTGGATATTCTTGGATGGGATTTTGATACAATATTTAATAGTAGAGGAATAACTATATTTTTTAATGATGACAAGTAGTTCTAAATCCCATCTCTAGTAATGATTTTTTTATTAAACAACATTGTTTTCTGTTGTGTAGTTGTGGGCTACTTGTCAATGCACTAGGTGCATGCTTGTTCATCAAATAAGCACAAAGAAAAATTCTACATATAATGTGAGATTATATGGGAGACAACAATGCACCTAGTGTGAAGTTGTCTAAGATATATCTTTGTGCTTGCAGCACACAAAAAGGTGAAAATGTGCACTTAAGGTAAAGAAACTTGACTAACAAAGACAAGTGATTGGGTATATAGGAACACAACACAATATCTCATTGGAGAGATATGGATTTTGATGCCATTTAGAACAATATATCTTGATATTAGGTAGTGTGGGGATTACTTGCATGCCACTAGTTACTCAAGTTCCTTGATAACCCAATGATGTGAGAAGATGCCCTCATCCTCTCCACGATTGTGAAGTATTTAGATTCATATGCAATGGCATTCATAATACATGTAGAGAACATCGAGCTCACCATGTAATATTTCTACTTATTTATGGACTTATTGATTTACAGAGTTATCAGCGACAACCTACCTACGAGGTCTTGTGACAGAGATTTGGATTACTTCATCTATATACATTGCATGGATGGGTTAGTTTTGCATGATGGAGTGATCCACCTTCATTATATATAGAGGTTGGAGATATGGGCGATAACTTCTGGAGTGGTGTGAGTCATGGAATTGTACGTACCACATTGAATCTCGTGCAGTTATATGATACTGCAGAAAGGGTTCTTCATGGTACCTACTTTGGGTGGGAATAGATGTTTTTTATTGCGGCAAGGAGACATATTACCACTTGCAAATAGGTAGGTGGTGGTGAATTTACCTTTGGAAAATTTATTTGGTTGTTCATCTTTGAGAGGATATTGACTCTTCAATTCCACCATGTCATTCAATATATAGGAACAAAGGAGCCTTGCATGAGATGATTTGGTGAGATAATGAGGAGAGGGGGAGGTGGCATAGTGGGAATTTCCTTCTAGGGAAAATATATTTTTCCATTAATGACAAATCCTAGTTTACATCATGGATTACCCTTGTGTGGGTGTGGACTATAGGGGAAACCTAGAAATCCCACACCCTCTAGGCCAAGAATGGGGACCCTAAGTTACATAGAAATGCATATTTGGTTTTTTTATTATGCTTACTTACTAGCATATATGGTAGCTAGGTTTTATATGATATACATGACTGCCACACCTCAAGTTTTTTGTATGTGCATATATAGCACCAGTGAGGTCAGTAGGCCTCCAATGATGGTAAGCTTGAGTTGATGATATTCATGGCCATATTGACTAGTTACTAGCAGGCATAACTAATAAGGGATGAAAACACCTGGATGAGGTATTGATTGAGGATTTCTTTGGATTTCTAGGTGAGTGGCACCCAATTATGAGAAGGATTACCATGGTAGGATAGGGGACTAGGGACCTAGATAGAATGTATTTACCTATGATACCTTGAGACACCCTATTGGAACAGGTTCCAATGCTCAAGAGAGCACCAACAAATCCCTAACTACCAACCTTTTCGGCAACACCTGTGAAGCAGATGAAGTCTCACCCAAGGTAGAGGCAGGGGTGGTTGTAAGACTCATGTGTCTGCAACCTTAGGTGGGACACAGATCTGTGATTATATCATTTACAAAGAACTTATCATCGATCATTCGTTAATATTCAACCCTTATTCTACTTCATAGATAGCACAGAGCATCGCGGTGTACACTCAGATCTACAGTATTTCAGTACTTAACCATAGTAACCTAGATCAAATCTAGTAGATCATCACTAAGCATCCTCATACACATTAGATCTAACAATCATATATATCTAAGAAGCACATAGCAAAAGCAAAAACACATTGAATCAAAGCATAGAACATAACACACAGATTTACGTGGTTCACCCCCACCCTGGGGCTGCGTCCACAAGATCTTCTTCTTTATTATCGTCTTCAATCTGTTACAAGCACAAAGCCTCCAAAACCCTTCTTTTACCAGTATTTTCAGAATCAGATTCTGAATCAGGGTTTGGCTCCTTGTCTTTGATCTCGGCCACCAATGACTGTTTTGAGCGACATTCATCGGTGTTGTGCCAGGGGATTTTGTGGAAATCGCACCATTTTCCGGTGTCCTTCTTTGTCTTCCCGTGACCCTTCTTTTCCTGTGGCTTGGACTGGTTTTTGGGAGATTGTTTGTTAGCGTTGTCTTTGTCATACTTTGATTGTTGTGGATTTGCAGACCCAAACTCCCGTTTTTTCTGGTGCTTAAATTTCTGCTCGATTTTAACAGCATATCGATAGGCAACACCAAGTGATGAGATGTCTAGAAAATCCATTTCATTTTGGATGTATATGTGTAGAGCCCCACGGTATTTCAGAACCAAATGTCGTTTGGAGTCCTTGATACCTAGNAGTCACTCTAGTCTGATCAATTCTGCCTCGAATGCCTCGAGATTGGCTCGAGCTACTTCAACCTACTGCAATGTGAAAGCCTCTTGCTCAGTGAACTCCTAGATCACTGCATCATTTACTGGTCCTTCCAAGTGTTGTTATATGGTGATGACAACATGTTCAAGCTCGGATCCCTGACTTTCAACTTTAGTGAACAGTTGGCATGCCTTTTCTTGGATTGGTTGAAGTCGTTGGGAGACTTCCATCACTTTACTTTGTAGCATGTGTACCTTTTGTTGGGTGGTGCATTGTTCTGGAAATCTCTTCATTCTTTCGACTAGGGTCAAGGCCTTCAACTACACATGTAGCGTATCTGCATCCTTCTTTTCTTCTTGGAGTTGTGCCTCCAATGCCTACAACTTTGTATTCTTTGTGAGGTTCTCATAATTCTGGGCACTTCTGGCACTCAGCTGCTTGCATTCCAAGGCAAAGGTTTTTAATCGGCCAACTGCACTACGGGCAGTTGCCTCCCTTAGGTCTCTTATTTCTTGAGGATTCTCAGGCACGGTACGAAGTTCCAGATCTGTGATGCACTATAGAAGTTGTTGGATTACTTCTTCAAGTTGTGCCACCTACTGTGGGACACATTCTTCAATCTTCACTTCTATGACTGTCATAGAGTGAAGTGCTTTGTGAACCCTTTCCTGTACTTCAAGTTGCTCTGCTAGCAACTAGTCCTTACTCTACTGTAACTATGCTTTTTCCTCATCCCACTTCACTTGCAGGGCAATCTTTTCCCATTCTGCCTTACTCTATTGTTCTATAATTTTGCTTTGTACTTGTTTCAAAGCATGGGTGGCTTGCGCTATGTCTTCTTGAGCTCGTCGAAGGCAAGATTCAACTTTATCGGTGATCTGGTGTAATTGGGTAGGCTCATCGCCTATTC
Source organism: Picea glauca (assembly GCA_000966675.3). Lineage (NCBI taxonomy): Eukaryota > Viridiplantae > Streptophyta > Pinopsida > Pinales > Pinaceae > Picea > Picea glauca. The sequence continues at coordinate 341,726 of JZKD02S1554992.1, forward strand.
CTGTTGTTCCAATTGTCAAGGGCATAGTATAAACTTCTTGGATGGACTGGAGTGCCTGCTATACTTTTTGAAGTTCACCCTTGATTCGGCTGAATACCTCCTCCTACTTCGCTTCTTGCTTTTATGTGATCTCTAGTGAAGCATCTTTCAATGCAACGATTAAGAAGTCGAAGTCGTCCGATGTGAGGTTAGTCTTAAACGTAGTCCTGGTGGCCTTAGTTTTCTTTCAGGATGAGGGATTTGGTGGGGTAATCTTCCTTTTCTTAGAAGGATCCTCCTCCTCTCTAGGTGGAGTAACCTTGCCTTTGTTTTGCTCAACTTCTTTGCCACCTAGTTATTCACCATCACCTCCTTGCGCAGGTGAGATTGAAGTAGTCTTCATGGATGTGCTATGGACATATTTAACTTCATCATCCTTCTTAGTCTTGTTCAATCCAGGTGTATCCGGCATAGCTTAAGGGCTATCCACGTCAGACATTTTTGTGGGGTCTGTTGTAAAAAGGAGGTTCGCCGACCATTCCTTGGTAATCTTCTCCAAGTCTTCTTCTGTCAACTTGTAGTATGACTGGATCTGTTGTTTGTGCTCATTAGTGTGTGTTGTGATATAGGTGAAGTGGTGGTCCACGCTGAATTTTATCAAAGGTCTAAACCTATGAAGTGTGTTTGGGGTGAGGCGCAATGTAGACTGGATTGCATTCTTCAATTGGTTGTAATAGGCATGGAAGATGACATTGGACTACCACTACTTGTTCATGTTGTTGGAGTACCACAGCGTACAAAACTTCACGACCAATGGTTCGAAGGGTTTGATCTTTGAAAAAGTGGCACCTTCTAGTAGCTCCTAGGTGATGAAAGTGATTAGTATGAGCAACCAACTAAAGTGGAACTCATACCCTTGGTCTTGCACTTCTCTACAATCAAGCTCTAGCTGGTTTACAAGGTACTACTCCCAGTTCATCTGTAGTCCCTCAGCACACTTCCCTGCGAGGTCAACTACGAATCTAGTCACTTGTGTTGGTTTGTTCTTGCAAACTAGCTTGCCCTCGATCATCTGACAGGAAAAGTTCACTGTGCCACTCTGGATAGAGGCTACCTTGTAGCCTCGCATGCCTTTCTTGACATCGCCATAAGTTTCTTTTATCCTCTATGCTAGTGCTCAATTTAAGGTCTTTCCAGGGTAAAAATCATGTGGGTTAGGGCCTTGCATACTAAGTCATGTGAACCGATTGATCAAGTTCGGATCCATAGTGATGTGTCAGTCCAACCATAAGTATCCTCCTTGGTAGAAAGACAACAACAACTTGACACGTGCGTTGACTTCCTGGTGTCTGCCGAAGAGCAGGATCTTCATTACATTAAGTAGTGTGGAAAGCGCAAGGTTCTGGGTCCATGACTGCGAGACAATCTTAGAATTATTACCTTTGGTCCTAGTTAAGTACTTATGTAGGGCTAACATGATGTAAACTTTATGATCTCCAAGGTTAAAATCACTAAATTTCAATGTTGCAAGCTTATCCTGGTCAGCACGAACTGCGTGCACCCCTTTCGAAAGGTACACGGTGATCAAAGTGTACTTGAAGTCTCGAGGTACACTTTCATGGTTGATGGCACCTCTTAGAGGTGGTAAATAAGTAGGTAGAATGCGTGGGANGGTGTGTTGATCTTTGATCTGGTTATGTGAGTGGTTACTGAAGGTGTTCATCCTCTGTTGGAATACCTGTGTTGTCGAACATGGAGTCCTCTTGTTGATGATGCTTGGACTCCTGTAGATAATCCTTTCTTCGACATGACTCTCTCAGTCATTAAGTCAATAAAAACTTCTTCAACTACTTTCTCAGAAGTGATGAGCTCATCCGACATACAAGCTCGGGTTAACTAGAACGAGTGTGAAATGAATTCAGAGACTACAGTGAATGGTATGGGAATAAGGAAATGATTATAGGGTGAAGTAATCTCAGGTTTCAGGCTCAAATTCTCACTTAGTAAAAAGTATTCTCAGTGTGTGGCGCGACGGACTAAGTAGGGAAACTTAGCAACAATCTTCTTGCAACGGGTATGAGGTTGCATTAACTTATGTTATGTCCATTATGGCACAGTCGAATGGTCTAGTTGTGATCCATAAATGCTTTTCGACCCATTCGTAGCGGCAGTCGAATGATTATATTGGCTTCCAACGTCTATATTACTTCACCTCAGTGAAGTGGCATATGTCATTGTTCTGATATCCCGGCGAAGCTCCAATTCTTCAAAGTGTCTTGCTGCGAGGTACCCTCTAGGATCTTTTGTAATTTTTCCATCTTAGCCTTCTTCTTACTTAGCTTTCTAGCCTTCTTTCCAGTGAGCTTAGTCTCAGTGATTCTCTTCCCATTTTGATTCTTATTTTCCTCGGACATAGTCACTTCGTGCTGGTGAGATTCTCTCCTAGGGTCTAGGTATATCACTTCTTCTTTGTCTGGGGTAGAAATTTCATCCTTTTGTGTAGCTTTGGCCTCGACATCTGGGCTTCTAGTGTCAGATGGCTTCGAGCGGTTCTCATGTTCTTGTATCAACTGTGCGATCCTTTTAGTCATGAAATCTTTTAACTCTTGTCTCTTATGTTCTAAAACCTCTTCTTCTTCCTTCTTTCTGTCTTGATCTCTTTCAATCCAAGGTTTTCCAAGTAGCATAGTAAAAGGGGCATTGTCCTCAATGAATTTGATAATCTCAAAATATTCATTTTTCGCAGTTCGATTAACTGTCATAGGTATCTGAGTGAGTTTTCCACATAACATCATCAATTTTCCTCTGAATAGTCCTATTCCTCCCAACGAAGGAATCATGGAAGGCTTCCCTATAGCTTCCCAAGTTATTTCTGGCATAATGTTCACTTGTGTTTCTTCATCAAGAATACAATCAATGTGGAAGTCCCCTATTCTTTCTTCGACTTGCTCCTTTTCTTTGAAGATCTCTGGTAATCGGACATCTTTATGTTCCTTTAGGGTTTCTTTCATCTGTATTAATAATTTCTCTAATTCTTGTTGGGTTTCTGCCTTTTCTAGATCTGCCTTATGGTCTTCTTGATTCAGATTTATCCTTTCAAGCTTAGCGATAATTCTAGGGCAATCCAATACCTCATGGTCCCTAGCTTTGCAACATAGACAACTAGGTATTCTACCAGGGCATTCCTTAGCTAGATGGCCTAGTTTTTTGCAACTGTAACATAGGATTAATCCTCGCTTTCTTTTAAATGATCCCCAACCTCTTATGTCCTGCACACTAGAATCGTGATAGCTAACCTACAGAAAATTATTTCTAGGATCCTACATCCATTTGTTAGTCCAGACATTCTTTCTATGCATAGGTATAACATATCTATCATTATACTTATCATATTTATTCATATCAAACTTTCTTTCATCTATTAATGCCCTGGTTTTTAAGCTAGGACAGAATCTATCAAACATACTTAGATCCATGCTCTAGAAAAAAAAAATTACTTATCTTACTTCTACAGAACACAAAGCTTCTATATCTAAGAACTTTTTACTATTATTACCTTTATTAGAGCACAGAGCTTACATATCTTACCTCTTTTCTACATATCTGACCTCTTTCTTTCATAAATTTCCACTTTTACTTTTCTTAGAGCACAGAGCATTCAGATCTCGCTTCTTTTCTTCAAATATGATCTTCCTTTCTTTAGATATAACATTATTCCTAGCACAAATCTTCACAGGTCATGTAAAAAGTTGCACACTAGGGCAACAGATCTACTCACAGAGCTTTATTTTTCACAAAGTTTTTTCTTCCTTAGTTCCCAACAATCACAGTTTCAAGTCTCGACAACAGAACCATTTGTTGGCACAGGGGAAGACCCAGGGTTCAATGCTCAAGAGCGCACCAACAAAGATCTAACTGCTGGCCCTTTCGAAAACACCTGTGAAGCAGATGAAGTCTCACCCGAGGTAGATGCAAGGGTGGTTGCAAGAATCAGGTGTCTGCAACCTTAGCTGGGACACAGATCTGTGATTATATCATTTATAGAGCATTTAGCATCAATCATTCATTAATATTAAACCCTTATTCTACTTTGTAGATAGCACAGAGAATCATGGTGTACACTCATATCTACAGTATTTCAGTACTTAACCATAGTAACCCAGATCAAATCCAGTAGATCAGCACTAAGCATCCTCATACACATCAGATATAACAATCATATATATCTAAGAAGAACAGAGAATAAGTGGATATATCAAAGCACATAGCATAAGCAAAAACACATTGAATCAAAGCACAGAGCATAACACATAGATTTACGTGGTTCACCCCCACCCTAGGGCTACGTCCACAATATCTTCTTCTTTATTATCATCTTCAATATGTTACAAGCACAAAGCCTCCAAAACCCTTCTTCGCATAGGACAGAAGATCCGCACAGCTCACTAGATCCTTCTTCCTTGTGCTACAGTACTTAGCTTTCTATAGCAACCTCACAGTAACTTGCACTTAGCCTTGCAAGCCTTACACAGTTCACATAGAGCACTTATTCAACATCACATAGATGCACTACCAATTGCACTAAGCAATCATATCTACTCCTTCTTACATTGCCTATCCTTCTATTTATACATTACAAAAGTGGGCCTAATCGTGGGTAAACCCATGAGATGACATCCCTTTCCCATTACGTTAACCCAAAACCCTAAAAGGGCCCAAAAGTGGACCAAGATCCCGTGATCTCTTCTTCGCCTGGCACTCCATCTTTGACAAGCTGTCGAAGTCCAAAAACGTTCAAATATGACCAAGTGTTCCTCAAAACTTGGTCAAGGGCCAACACACCCCATCTTGAGATGATGATGATGACTAGGTCTTTAGTTAGATGATCTATTTCCCCCGTGCCATATTGTGTAGTATTGGGAATGTATCACAATTTTTCAAAGCATGGACTCTAATGTAAACACTTGTTATTTAATGACATGCACACACACTCACATGCATTAATGATTTTGATTAATGGGCCTTATGAATGGAAAATGAAATGATATGTTGTTTATTTATTTTTATGTTTTTCAATGGTTGTGATCGTTTTCATTCTTATCTATATGTATAGTTTGATTTCATATTTATGAGAAGTGTATTAAATGTCAATCTAGAATTTGATTGATAGTATGATATACAAAGTTATTGAGACTTCTTTCCCAAATAACACTTGATTATCTAAGGGCCATTCCATAAATATTCAAACTTCACATGAACAAAAGTATTGTCAACTTGATTGTGGACTAGGGCTAGATCACATTCATGAAATGAGCGGGGGTGAACATGCCTATCTTATTTAGTTTGGGAGTGTTTTTTTTCTTGGCCTCATTATTATTTATTTCTCAACAAGATGTAATGACACAAATTATATCCTGAAAATATGATAATTAAGGAGAACTTGTAGTCATGGTTAAAAGATAAAAAAGGACCGAAATTATTTTTTATCACATAACAGTGGACAGTTCACATGTTGATTGAATACCGTAACGTATTGTTGTAAATCACTCACCATTCAATGAATGGATGGCTTTGGTATAGGAATGAATTGATAACTACTAGATAGAGATAGAATCTTAATTCTATACACTTATAAACTTGTTCTGCATTGCAACGTTTCTCCTTCGTTATAATATGAATGCTAATTGATAGTAAATCGATGCAAATAAATTGGAATGACCTGTAAAAGGGAGAAAACAAATCAATTTTTTGGGATGTGTGGTCAAGGTTAATGTATTCCACTCATTTCCTTATAGTTCTAGATTGTACTAAGTCTTAAATTAATGTGTTAAATTTTTTTAAAACATTTTTGGTATTCATTCATGTGGTTGAATTTTAAACCTACAAAAATATGCTACATATATTTACATTTTTTTTAAATTATATCAATTCGTCGAACTATCGACGAACCTGATCGTCAATATTCTAATGCATATAATTTAATAAAATTGTCAAAGATATGGCAACATCATCATTTCTTCGTCCAAATTTTGTTAACAATCCATCGATAGTTCGATGAATAGGGAATGCAGAAAACTGTCGGAAATACAGTAGCATCATCACTGCTTCGTCGAAAGTTTTTCAAAGTTTCATGGGATCTTTGCTACCTGTTTGTTGCTATTTCATCGAACCATTATCACATGTGATTTTATTTTGCGAAGAAAAAGCAACGATCAAGTGATGGTAGTGGTCCAAACAGATCATGGAAACTTCGTCACTATTACGACGATTAGGTTCGTCAGTCTTGCGATGAACTCGTGAAGGTCGCAATTGCAATTAAACAGACATGACAAAAAAAGGATTGATTCATTCATCGTACTTGGTACGATGTGGTGATGAACATGCATCGGTAAAGCGTTGAAAAAATGACACAATGTACTAGTGGCATATGCTTCCTTCCTTTCCCACGCCTTGCCCTTTTCTAGTCTATGGTGAATCCATGCTCAGATTAACCCTATATTAGCATATGTCACCTCCCCTTATTGCACCATACCCTTGGCTACTGCATGGTGCATCCATACTTCTATTAAATCTATGTCAACATATTTCACCTCCCTTTCCCATGCTATGCCTAGCATTGGTGTATGTTTTCTCCATGATTTTGTTATCCCCAAATTAACATATGTCACCTCCTTTACTAGCATTGGATCCTCCCCAACATATGTCTCATTGTGCCCTTTCCAACACCATACCAACGTTGCCACGTCTCCTCTCTTCCCTTCACTAGGTCCTCCCTAGCATATTTCCATCTCCTCCCTTTCCTTCACTAGGGGAACCCTAGTATTTTCACCTCCCCCATTAATTATATCCCTAGTCCTTTTCCCAAGTGTTGATGTAACTATCCCCAACCCATTCATGGAAAGCCACTAAATTTTGTGATGTAGATACCTAAATTTCAATAGTGTACACCTACACTACCAAGTCTCATTAATAGGTGAGTGCAGATATCATTCTCTTACTCTTTCTACTAGAAAAATTATTTTCATTGGAGTTATTTAGGCTTTATTACATGTTATGTTCACTATTTCACTAACATGGTAACTAGAACTTGTTTATTTCCAATTTTTTTATTGTATCATTTACATGATGGTTAAATTTACTTCTCATTATATAATCTCTTCATTTATATTTCATGGTTTAATTGTTATCCCTCTTGCATAGTAAATAAGCATGGTATCTTCCTTATCCCAGTTTTCTTACTTACTAACCTTTCTTTCTCTTTTGTCTTCTACTCACTTGACATCATAATAATCCACAAGAACCCTTATAGTTCCACCGTTCACCGATGATCAAGACATGTAGGGCTTCACATGTACAGGATGTCATGACCTGGATGATGAATAATTCCCTTGTGACATTGGGGTATTAGTTCACACTACAAGGACCCTTGGAATACTCCCTTTCATGTACTTGTTTCTCTCTTTCCTTGCAACTCACTATTATTCCCATATCATGGATAACAACACCTGTAATGGGAGAAAAATGTAGGATATAATACTCTCACTTGAATACTCACATATGCCCACCCACTGGAGGTGCATTGTATTATTCACTCATGCATTGCATTCATGCATGACTCGCCCAATAATGATATGATACATCTCAATAACTTCTCTATGTGGTGGACCACCTTCTTGGAGTCCCCCTCACCCTATCCATATGTGGTACCTCTCTGGGATGTCTAATTTTTAGGTGGATCCCTTAGCTACCTTCTCTCCCCTAGAATCTATCCCTTTTTCACCATTTTTTTCACTTTGACCCCAAGGCACCCATTTGGAGCACTTCCTAGATTCATAGACTAGTTGGGGGAATAAACCTCCTAGTTAGGTTTGTGATCAATGAGGATACATCATTTCAATTCCATAATAACCCAAATCCATTTTGGACTTGTTATTTATGGAGTCAAATTGAGTCAAACCTCACAAGAACTACTTGAAATCTTGGTGGGAAGCATATTAAGGGACTCCTTAGAATACCACAACTATGAATACATGAAATACATAACAAAGAGTCATTTTGGACCTTGAAACATGTGCTATTATCTTACAAAACCTTTGGCACTTAGTGAAAGAGAAAACTATGATGGTTTCATATGATTCAAACCCTCTAATAGATAACTTGACATATAGCTACACCATGAGGTTTCTCCCTTGCCTATTTATATCATTCAATTCCTCTTTGTAATGTCCTTGGGAATATTTTATCTTCTATCATTGGAAAAAATGAAATTTGTAGTTACACACTTGGATTAATGATTGATATCCTTCTACCTCTCTCATTCCTTAGGGATTCTTGCACTTGTCATATTGTGGTTGGCTTAGCTCCAAACTTGTAGGTTTGATTAATTCATCCTATGACATTTTCATTGGCTTATATCCACTCAAACCTTGGACATTTCAACGCTACAACCTCAAGGGAGGTTCCATCTCATCTAGAGAAAGTGAGGTATCATCCCCATTAAGAAAACTAGAGTCTCTCTACCTTATGCTATTATTGATTTATATTTATAGTAACACATCTAGCATTGACTCTATTGCACATGTATATCTTTGTATTGGAAATCAAGTCAAATATTATCTTTTAGGGACACTTCAAAATCTAATTTGAAGTGTTCATCAAAATAGATTTTTATGGGCCTTGTACACACTTTTGTCAATCCCAACATGGCCACCACTATCGGAGTTTTAGGATGGCATATATCCAACACTAATGTATGATTCACATGGTATAGACACAACCCATATATGAACATTTCACAACGAAAAATTCATCAATGCACATTAGTGAGATCTTATGGAGAAAAGGCTTAGCACCTCAAACCAGTGGGCTGATAAAAATTGATTAATTCAATCTAGGGTTTGCCCCAATTATCAAAGAAAACCAATCCCATGTACTACCCAACCTACTTCTAGGATTCAAGGGATTAGCTATCATCATTTATTATTCATGAGGTCCATTGTTAGGGATTGTGTCATTTAATACATTTGATCATATAGTTGTGTAAATATATGTATCCCTTCACTTGTAAATGGTTCCACAATTTTGATCAATGAATCCTATTATATGTTTTCCAAGATCAAGTTAAACACAATCCTTCTTACTACTTGAGTTACAACAATTATTTCATGTCAGTTTGATCTTTATCTATTGTAACCTATTCATGTGTAACCAAAACAATGCACAATTGAGAAATATTTGTGTTCTAATATGTATGGGTTGGATTGTTCATTATTAACAGTTTAATTTTGTTGTAGTTGTGTTTGTGATTTTACACTTCAAATATTAAGCTCATTGACCCATTTTGTTTCTAGGACCATTGATTGGAATATAACAAACATTCAATCCTACATGCACTTATACTGGTTTAATCATCATAAGCTTGTGTTAGGTCCAGTTATTGTTCAAATTTATTGTGCATGTCGCATTAATTCTATCACATCCAATTGATTTGTATATTTCAATGTGCCCCAAGGTTAATAGTTCAACCAAATCTCTCACATATTTAAGAATGTCGCACAACTAATGTTGTGATTCTAATCCTATCCCTATTCAATACCCAGGCATGAGATCCCAAAAAATCAAAATGATATCAATATGGTTGTTGACTATACAAATAAAATTAACAAAGATGCACCTTAATACATGCATATAGTGAATTGACAATTTTTCACATTAGAACGCAAGCTTGTCTTCATAGAATATATGTATCTAATCAATCTAAGTACTCTCCTTCAAATCTTTTGAATTCCTCAAAAACAAAAGTAGAATATATAAATGAAAGAACACTATATCATTGGCCATGTTTTGAATTCCCCAAAAAAATAAAATATTAACAAGGGTTGCATGATAGCGCAGTCCCTGTTGAGTTAGTTGGGAAAAATATGTTGAACAATGAAACTTAATATAACTAAATGTGTAGGTAACTTATAGTATTTTTTCAAAAGCTAATACATATAATAAATAAGAATAGCATTATTGTTCATGCAAATTGCACAATGATAAGAATAAAGGGAAAACAAGTGAAAACATTTAGCATAAAACTTTGTAAAAAAGTAAGCAAAATAGTAAAGCAATCAATGTGGAGTAAAACTTAGTAGATAAGTGAAATGTTCAATGGGAAGGTTATCATATGCGGGAAGAAATGTAAAGTGTTTTTTAAGTAAAAATGTAACGTACCCAACATCAACACACAAAACAATTCGCTTTGATACCACTTTGTCACATACCTAGTATAGAAAATACCAAAACAATTTTCCTGGGTATTGATCTGAAACATACCCATTGTCTGGGTACTTCCAATTTTTCCCTCTTATACTGATTACAAATTCTTGTTCCATTCTTTCCATTCAATAAACATGAATCCAAATCATACAATTAAAGAAAACATGTTAAACCATAAAAGAAGGCTTAAGAGCATGTCATAAGCAGCATTAACAACAAATAGATATAGCATAAACACATCATCTCAGAGATAATAATAATATACTGTGGAATATACATTATACATAAAACACAGAGATCACTTATCTTTCAATTAAACATTCACCAATTTGTTACAGACCAAGGACGTTCCACCCAACCATAGACATTGTTGTTCCAAATATCCACTGCATATCACCCATGAGCTAAGGCTATGAATCAACAAGGACAGGTCCTAGGAAAAATATAAACATACAATAGTTAGTTATTAAGCTCTCGGGTTTTCCCAACCATACAAAAATCCTAATTTTTCATATCTCTTCCCCTTCATCTTTCACAACCCAAAGAAATGAACCTTTGTTTATGCCATGCAGTCCCTTGGGTTGTTCCAATTTCTTTCCAGGGCTCTAGTGCTACTGGTTAGGAAATCTCAATGCTAGAAACTCCAAGGATTCTCAGTTGTGGAAAGATCTTTAAGAACTGCCATCAATATCATGCATGTAGGAATCCATTCCCTCCTAGAATGATCAGTAATTCCTCACAACCATCTAGAAATGGCTCTCTACCTCCATCCATTTGTTTCCATGCTTAGACCAAGATCACATGAATGAGAAAGAATGAGGAAATGATAAGAAACCATTAATGAGCATCAAATGAGTGAGAAGACAATGAATGTGCAACCATGAATGAAGAATGAATGAACCAAATTAATGAGCCAAAGGATTAGCAACCCAAGGAGTGCACAACCCCCAAACAACCCAAAGAGAGATTTATATAATTACTTGAAATCAAGAGCCACATGGACTCCCCAAGAATCTCATGTAACCACTTCTCCCAACTAAAACCAATATGGGTGAATAAAAATAATAATAAAATACGTATCCCCTTTATCCCCCTCTCTCATCGAATCATGGCCCCGCTATCTATTTTCCTTGTTTGTCTTCTAGCCAACGATGTATTTTATTAATATGTATATAGAATTATTACATTTCTAGGTACCCTAGCCTTTCAACATACCATCTCACCATCCTAATTCACATTTACATAATACATTCTAGTTCACAAGAGTTAAAACCGGGGTGTTACAAAAACGATTTAGGATAAAACTTTTTAAGAATAAACAAAAAGGTAAAGTGTTGAACGTGGATTAAAACTTAGTAAGTTAGCATATACAGGAAGAAATGTAAATAGGTGAAAGTTAGCATATGCAGGAAGAAATCTAAATATGTGAATTGTTCACTAGGTGGGTTAGGGATGTGCTCAAAGAAATGTAAAGGATTTGGAGGTTAGGATGGGCAACAACAATCCAAAGTGTGAATGGGTTGGAATTGTGGGAAGCAAAGTGGGTAGAGTTATCTACCCATGAGATGGAATTTAACTTGTCGGAGAAGTAATGTAAGTGTCCAGAGGCTAGGATGTCTGAGAATGAGTGCAAAGTGTCCACATGTTAGAATTGCAAGAAGCAAATTGGGCAATGTTCTTCACATAGGAGATGATGTTTGCACAGAACTTTAGATATGAGTAGAGTAGCAATCACAAAATTCGTAAATAAGTTTGAAATATAGGTTAAGTTTAATTTGAGAAATAGTCTGTAGATGCTAGGATGGGATGGAAGAAATGTTAAATGTGTGTAGGTTAGGATGTGCAAGAAACAATGGAAAGTGTGCACAAGTTAGGATTTGCAGGAAGAAAATGGGGTAGATCCCCTGCACAATAGATGTTTCTTGTGCACAAGGTTGAAATTCATAGTAGCATATCAAAAACTCATTATTGGTATCATTTGTTCTTTAAGAAAACCTCAAAAAAGACAATGTACAAAGAACTGAGGGAATGAGAGGTGCTGCAAAAGAAGTGAAATTCTTAAACTCCTGGCTTAGTAGAAAAATTGCATTTTTAATGGAGAAGAATGGAAAAGAATATAGTGAACAGGGATGTGTTGGTGCACTAGACAATGTTCAATTAGTATTGTTGAAAATAAGATGGTGCATATGGATGTATTGGTGTATTGGACAATGTTCAATTATTATTGTTGAAAAGAAGACAGTGCACAAGGATGTGTTGGTGCAGTGGACAATGTTCAATTAGTATTGTTTATCTCCAAGGGTGTTTAAGTCTTGAAAAGACAGCAAGCAAGATAAATCCTCCTACATTTTTTAAAGCAATTAAATGGAAAAGGGTAAATTTTCATCGTACACATAATTAAAACAAAACCTGGGAAAGGAGCAGGTTTCTTAAGTAAACAATGACAAGGAAAGAAAGGCCTAGGAAAGGATTGGGTTATATTCTATTCAGTATTCGATATATGATACAAAATTTACAAATCATAGCATAGAAGTCAAAATATAATTTGGAAAAATGAAAATAAAAAGAAACAAATTAATGTAGAGAACTTAACATGATATTTCATTGAAAAATCATTAAGAGTGAATAGAGACTTGAAAAATCAAATTGAGACCAGAAATTTGGAAAATCACTAGCCATATATACCAAATGAGTTGTTCATAAATGTCAAAAATATACCATTATCTTTTAAATAATCTATGTTCTATTCATTTGTGTTTAAGTGATTGACTATGCATTTGCAAAATTATACTAAGATCATAACATCATTATGGAAATATGTAAGAGCAAGACGAGGGAAATAAACGTTTTTGTAAGAAATGATACAACAACTAAATTTTTGGATTGAGTCTTTGTGTCGTGCAGAATTAAATGTGTGTGAAAAAAAGGACAATCGTGAAGTTGTCAGTTCTTCGCACATAAAAGACACTAAGCTTGGTGCATAAAAGCCAATAAAAATGATTGTCTACGGGCTAGGTTATGTGAAAAGCAAATTAGTTAAAGTTGTCCACACAATACATCGCATTTAGCATATAGCTATGTAGAAATAAGTTAATATATTCTATATAAATTAATATATAGAATTAGTAATATATAATATTTTTGGAAATATTAATATGAAACATTAATTATATATAATATTTTTGAAATTTTAAATTTTAATAGAACAAATCAAAAAAATATTAAGAAATAATTGATTTAAAAATTCACTATCTACATTTAACAAGTAAAAACATTTGGCATGGAACTTAGTAAAAGGAAATATGTGAAAGTGAATATGCAAAGGAAGGAATGTAACATGCATGGATGTTGGGATGTGGCGGAAGCAATATAAAGTGTGTGGATGATAGGATGTGTGGGAAACAATGTAAAGTATGAACAGGTTAGGTTTTGCAGAAAATTGTAACAACCCTAGTTGAGTATATGTTTAGGGATTATTAAGTAAAAATTTATTAGGTAATTAATTTTTCTAACATGTTATTAACTAAACAAAGATTGGTATAATGATATTAATTAAATATTTATTAATTAATTAATTTTTATAATTTTGATTAATTAATTAATTAATTACCTATTACATTCAATGACATGGGTATTAAATTTAAAAGGGTTAATAAATTTAATTGTTTAAAATAAAGGATTAAGTATACAGGGGGGATTATTTTTCAGGGTTCTCTTGGATTTGCTAGTGGAGAGTTTGAGTTCTGTAGTCAGGAAGGATCAGTACGGGGGGGCACCGGTTTGCTGGGGGTTTTGGGCATAGGGGCCAGGATATCCATATCGTATCCTGGAGCTAGGAAGTCGGACAGGCTTCTCCTAGCTGGCAGGGAGGAACCACAGTTTGGGCAGAGTTGATCAATGCATCAAGCTAGGCAAGGCAGCAGCAGGAAGGTCAACAAGACAAGCGGAAGTTTAGCATCATACCAAGGCATTTTAATTTACGTATTTGTTTTATGCATTTAAGGAATATGAAATGTTATAAGGTTGTCTGTAATCTATTTTGTTCAGCTCAATAAATTTTATATATGTTGGTTTTGGTTATATGTTGATTATGAAGTAAAATACATGTTAGGTTTGCATTCCTTAAAATAAATTCTTTTGGGTTTTATAAGGCTTTGTGGAGCCGAACCCTACACATGGTATCAGAGCCCTGGTTCAAAATATGGAACCAAGGGCCTACCTACCTACCTACCCGYCTACCCGATTTASTAATGGAATTGTACCCACCCAGAAATTAKATAAATCGGGGCCTGAGGGCCAAGTTCCAGCTCCAAGTTCCAGCGCCACCTCCACCTAACCTGTAAGCCAAGTATACATTGATTTTAAGTATATATATTCATTAATAGGACGTATTAATGTTAAAATTTTAACTACTTCTTAGTATTATTTTTATAAGAAATTGTTAAACTATGAACCAGACACTTTAACCACTTTTCCATTTTTGTAAAATTCATTATAATTGCGCATAAAAATAAATAAATATATAAATAGAATTTTGTTTCAAAACTCCTTTTGCATTCGTCTATTCTTATTCATACAAACTCCTATATCTACATCAACAACAAATGGTCAAACTTTGTAGTTGAGTCGGTAAACTGGGATTGGAATTATGCTAGACAATTTACATATAAATCTTCAAAAAAAAATTAATTAAACAAAAGCATTAAAAAAAAAATGAGAGTATGTTGGACACAATTTATACATAAATCTCCAAAAATTAAACAAAAAGGTATATTTTCAGGATTTAAATCCATGTGAATGCATTGCAATCTGAGCTTGTGGTTGCCACGATAAGGAAAGGATGTGGTATTTGAAAGGAAGGATCCCATAGGCCTATTCTTGCACCACACAGCCCGAACGCAGCACCCAACCATGGCCGAGGAGATGTACAAACATCATACAAAACTTTAGCATTTAGAACAAACATAATATTATACTCAATCTGAACTGTTAAAACGCCATAATGTTGCTAGATGTTGATTGTTTCCTTCTCATCCACCTGATTTAGTTTTACAAGATATTTCTAATGTGTGAAATCAATGTTTTCAGAAAAATCACTTCACACCTCAAGTAGTGCTTTTCTGTAAGAATTGTTTTATTAACATAAGCATGTTTGCATATATAACTCATATGAAAGGCACAATTATGATATAACTGGCATAATGTCTGCTTCTCAGACCCCACACCAGCAAAAAAAGTTGCATGGGATCTAGAAAATACATAGTATGCAGAGAAATCTTCTTATTGGCATTCATTCATTGAAACCTACACATGCATTCTTCAAAATGAATCCATGGTCATGGTCTTCTGTGTAATACTTTGCAAGCTATGTGTGCCTTTGTAGAGAAAGGAAAATGGTATGGATTTTGCATCACGCCATTTAATACCAACTTTTCGAGGACATGTGAACACTCTCAAAGCAAATGATGCTTGTCCTCGCAGCAATTGTATCACAGTCGGTTGTTGTATCTACCACTATCCAGGAGGATACGAGATTATCCATTCTTCCGTAGAGGGTGGCAATGACAATGGAAATGACAGTAGCTTATGGTTTATTAGCTCCTCATGTTCAGTTTTTTTATATGGGTTTTATCACCCATCATGTGGGACAAACCAGAGGTTGGCATTTTCCCCATAATAGGAGCAATGATGGTATAAGTATTAGCCCACTGCACTTTCTATGGAGTACTGTAAGTGGAAACCATGCCATCAAGTGAGATTTAAAGAAGGAGAGTAACAAGGCAGAAACAAAGCCTAATAGTCGTCCCCCCATGCAACATCAGTGCAAGAAAATCAAGTGGGAACCGAGGAACAGTGATAGATCTAAGAGAGCTTTAAGCAGAGAAGCCGCACTCAAAAACAGAAGGAAAGCTACAAAACAAGAAATAGAAAATAAACCACCACCCATTAAAAAAAAACCCCAAAGGTGAACAACAATGACTGTTGTAGAATCTCTCGTGCATTGCATTCATAGAAGAACTGTCATGCACAATGCCAGAAGGATATACGGATTTAGGGTGTTGAGAAGACTCCTATTTTTTTGGTTTATGAAAGTGGTAATGAAGAGGTAAAAGTCTCAGTCAATGAAGATATTTACAAGGAAAAGCAGAAGATAGCAAACTCCACAACCATAAACGCAAAGAATGTTGGTGGAATTTCTGCTTTGAATTCACAAAACGAAAGAGTTGTTGGCAAAGAAGATGAATTCAGGAATACAGCATTGGTTATGAACTCTTCTTCTAATGGGAAGCCTCCACTTGATGAGACTGAATTCAACAAGAAGATTCAGGAGATTGTATTGTACTCAATAACCAGAG